>CAUYQU010069619.1:0-67884 GCA_963574635.1 Cheracebus regulus
GCCAGGTATGGTGGTACATGCCTGTAATCCCAGCTACTCGGGAGGCTGAGGCAGGAGAATCGCTTGAACCTGGGAGGTGGAGGTTGCAGTGAGCCGAGATCACACCATTGCACTCCAGCCTGGGCAACAAGAGCAAAACTCTGTCAAAAAAAAAAAGTCTGAAGCAAGTCTCCATGTTCTCATGTATGAAATGGGGTATACCGAACCACCTGAGCCTGCCTACCAACCTTACTCGTCTCTCATGAGACCCAAAACCCAGTTGCTACATATTAAAAGTTAAGCAAATGATTCATTCCCTCATCCAACTTCGCTAGCCAGCCAACCAGTTTTGAAGATCCCTTAGAGTCCTGCTGAAAACCACATGCAACAACCATCCTAGCCCCAGCCGGGTCCCGGGGTGATCCAATTCCTCTTAGGCCCTCACCACCTGCCAGTCCTGACCTCAAAGCAGCTGTGAATCTGCCCAACCATACAGTGGCCCTTGTGAGGTCACATTTCCCACTCCCCCAGGTGGGACCCACGGAGGCAGTCAACCCTATGTCCAGCTGGGCGAGGAATGAGTTGAACCACATGAAGCACATACACCTCAAAACAAACACAAGTGAAAAACCCAAAGGGAGACTCACTATCCCAGAAAAGGCTGTGTGGGCCAAGGCCAAAGTTCCCACAGCCCTGAGCACTGGAGATGCCTTGAGTCTTTCGAACGTGCCCAGTCCCTCCTGCTGGAGGAAAATCACCTAGGGTCTTCTGAGCAAGCTGACCACCTAGTTTTGGAACGTCTCAGAGTATCAAAGCAACAGTGAAAGACTATGCCTCCCTTCAGAGGGAGGGGAGAGGACTGCACAGCTGAAGATGTCAAAAGTTCCTCCAGCAGCCAGCCTGTGCAGTTTCGAAGCCAATTAGAAGCTGTAAGATAAGGGAGAGTCGCTGGCTGCTGGCTCCCTTTAAATCCCTGTTTCCTCCACTTGTAGGATGGTTTTGAGGAAGAAACATAATGCCTGGCACAGCGCATGCACTCAGTAAATGGTGCTGTTAGCCCACCATGGCTGAACCCCTTCAGAGACCCCCCCCACCCCACCGACCCCTCCCCAATGATCCCACAGTCCATTTCACTGGATCTTGCCGTTTTGAGATCTCTCTCTGGGGGTGGGGGAGACTCAGGGCGGAGAAGGAACAAAAAACCCAAGAAAGGAAAAAAAGAATTATTCAACCATTTTCTTCCCTATTCTGCTTTGACCGTCTGCTGTCTTATACAGGTGGCACTTGTTCTAGTTAAGTGAACAGTGAACTTCTTCTAAAGACAAGAAACCACTGCTTTCCTCTCACTCACTGATGCTCAGCTCCCACAGCCCTCTAGCCAAGAGGTACTGGTCTCGCTCTGCCTAGGTCTTCCTGGACTGAGGAGTATGGTTCTGTTCTTCCAGAAACAAAAAAAGACCCAACTAGGAGCCAGGCAACATGACTTCTGCCTGTAATCTCAGCTACTCGGGAGGCTGAAATGGGAGGATGGTTTCTGCCCCGTTCGAAGCTGCAGTGAGCTATGATCATGGCACCGCACTTCAGCCTGGGCAACACAGCAAGATCCTGTCTCTCTTTAAACATAAAAATAAAAATAAAATACCTGACTAAATGTGACCCCATTTATAAATATGGAGCTAAAAGAGAAAGTTCCACCCAAAAGGAAAGTGATCAAAGATTGTGAAAACCATGGTCTGCACCTGAGGCAGGTTCCGGAGCTCACAGGTCAATCTCACTCTGTGGGGTTCATTCTTTCTCATAAAGCAGCCTGCCAGCTACAATTCTCTATTTTTATAAGACTTTTCATATTATCAGAATCACAAATCAAAAGAAAATCAGACTTAGGCTTGATTTCAGGACTGGAAAATATGGTTGTCTATGTTTTTTGGGTCTTACATTTCAGGAAGTCTTGTTCTGCTCTGTACAAGAACCTCCCAATCAATCACTCTTCCTTTCCACCCCCAGCCCCAGCTCGCTCTCTCTTACTGTCTTTCTGGCTCTCTCTTACACACACACACACACACACACACACACACACACACACACACACACGCAAAGAGAGTCAGAACCCGGGGCCACAGATTTATCCTTGTAAATGTCTCCAATGTTCTAAACCGCTGTACTCCAATACTAAATACCCACCCCTCTAGCTTCAAGACACAGCACTGTTTTGGTTTGGAAGAGTAGAGTGGAGGAAGGGATTTCCAATCATTGGCAGAACATCAATTTCTAGTAAATTTGCTAAAATTAGTCATGTAACTCAAAATATAATTTTCCAAACCCAAAAGACAGAAGGGAAAGAGAGAAAATACAAGACGTGCTTTCCTTGTCACACGGGAGCACCAGAAAATCTTTACCTGGATTGCCCCACAATGAAAAACCCCATTGGTTCAAACATTAGAAAAATACACCACGTGCTGGCCCCAGTGGGGCAGCAATTCAGGACACAGAGTGTTCTATTCATGAGCAAAACATAAGAGAGATGTTTTCTTTGACTATTCAGAGCCTCAGTCATGTCCTACTGGGCAAATAAAATTCATATGACCAAAAAGACACCAAAGAGGCTCCTTATAACGTAACTCCTCATTGCTACAACACCCCACCCAGCTGTCCTGTGTCCTTCACAAAAGGTGAACTCGGTCTAATGAGGATATCAGATTCTGAACTATTCAAAGAGATTGTATCTTTATTGATTCAATAAACAAGTACACCTTGGCCTTTGTGTAAATGCAAACTATTTGAGAAGGAAAAGCCTTTCTCTTTCTCCTTCTCTCTCTCTCTCTCTCTCTCTCTCTCTCTATCCCCCTCCCCTCTCCAGAGCTGGGCAACTGGGAACCTTCCAGGGCCCAGGCACCTACAATTTTGTTTAAAATATTGTCTGGCCGGGTGCAGTGGCTCATGCCTACAATCCCAACAATTTGGGAGGCTGAGTCAGGCCAATCACTTGAGCTCAGGAATTTGAGACCATGGCAAAACCCCATCTCTACAAAAAATACAAAAATCAATCACATGTGGTAGCATGTGCCTGTGGTCCCAGCTCCTGAGGAGGCTAAGGTGGGAGGATTGCTAGAACCCAGGAGGTTGAGGCTATAGTGAGCCGTGATTGTGCCACTGCACTCCAGCCTGGGTGACAAAGCAAGACCCTGACTCAAAAAAAATTAATTAAAACAAAATAAAAGGTTGTCATCACATGTCCCTGCGTCTCAGGGATAAAACCTTTCAGCTTTCAGTCCTGAATGTGCCTCGTAATGCTCAGAAGCCACAGTCAACACTGATGAGACCTCATCTGAGAAACAAAGAGAAACAGAGCCCTGGTCTCTTTATCTCTGTGATGAAGTCTGTAACAACAGTACGTGTCTGGGAGTTCTACATGGGTGAACAATAAATAAACCGTATAACACACATAGAATGCATGCACACAGTAGGCCTTCAATGAGTAGTAGTGCGTATGAGAGTTATTAGTCAAACCCCGGAACGATCAAGGAACAGAAACGTTCAGCCTTCTACCTCCCTGCGTTTTCACACAAGTCCTTTATTCCACACACAGTACCTGAGCTCCTACTATGTGCTAGGCACTGAGTTGGGAGGTACAGAAATGAAGAAGGCATGACGCCTGCCCTCAAGACGTAAAGGATCTAGTCGGGAGGGAAACAGAGATAAAACCCAGCACAGTGAGCTGAGTGACAGAGAAAGAGGATGGATTCACGGTGGCCTAGACTGCCATGAATTTCCAGAAGTGGCCAACAGGAACTAGCCAGGTAAAGGAAGAGACCAGGGTGACACTAACGAAGGGTGCACCCAGCCTAAAAAGTCCATAAAACAGAGGGCAGTGCACATGTGCAGGACAACTCAGAGCTCTCCATGGCTGCAGAGAACAAAGGAAAAGAACGTTAAGAGGGCGCAGTGGCTCATGCCTGTAATTCCAACACTTTGGAAGCCCGAAGTGGGCAGATCCCTTGAGGTCAAGAGTTCGAGAGCAGCCTGGCCAACATGGCGAAATTCCATCTCTACTAAAATTACAAAAATTAGCCAGGTATAGTGGCAGGCACCTGTAATCCCAGCTACTTGGGAGGCTGAGGCAAGTGAATTGCTTGAACCCAGGAGGCAGAGGTTGCAGTAAATTGAGATTGTGCCATTATACTCCAGCCTGGGTGACAGAGCAAGACTCCATCTCAAAAAAAAAAACCCAAAAAAAAACATAAGAGAAGCTGGAGAGATGAGCAGCCTATCACCTTAAGGGCAACAAGGAGCCAAAAAAAAAAATTTTTTTTTTTTTTTTAAAGATGGGGTTTCACCATGTTGGCCAGGCTGGTCTTGAACTCCTTACCTCAGGTGATCCACCCACCTCGGCCTCCCAAAGTGCTAGGATTACAGGCGTGAGCCACCGCGCCCAGCCAAAAAATAGTTTTTGACAGTAGAATGGCACCACCAGATCTGCACTTTGGAAACAACTCTGCTTAGTGGCAGGGGTGTGGAAAATAATTTTGTGGAGGCTGCAAAAAAGCAAAGATGAGCAAAACATATGGAATCCCTGTCAAAGCTGTGTACATAAGGAGACTAGCCAAATTTGGGCTCTAGGGAAAGAATTTCTTTTACTCCTGGTAAATGTTTACATTTCACTAGGTGTGCACGCGTATGCACACGCACACACACACACACAGCATCCTGAGGGCCCTGTAATCGAGTTCCTGGTGCTCTGTTGTTTAGCAAACCTGTGCTATCTGGGAACTTCAGTTAGAAGTAACACCTGTCTGCAATTTGTCTCCAAAGAAAACAAATCTGAGACTTGGAACTCGGAGACGCTCAGGGACAGGATGCATTGGTAATGTCAATAAAGGGCAAAAGTGGTCGGGTGTGGTGGCTCACACCTGTAATCCCAGCACTCTGGGAGGCTGAGGCAGGTGGATCACCTGAGGTCAGGAGTTCAAGACCAGCCTGGGCAACATGGTGAACCCACATCTCTAATAAAAATGCAAAAATTGCCAGGCGTGGTGACTCACGCCTGTAATCCCAGCATTCTGGGAGGCCGAGGCAGGCGGATCACCTGAGGTCAGCAGTTCAAGACCAGCCTGGGCAACATGGTGAAACCACATCTCTAATAAAAATGCAAAAATTGCCAGGCGTGGTGGCTCACGCCTGTAATCCCAGCACTTTGGGAGGCTGAGGTGGGCAGATCACCTGAGGTCAGGAGTTCGAGACCAGCCTGACCAATATGGTGAAACCCCATCTTAAAAAAAAAAAATGCAAAAATTAGCCGGGCACTGTGGAACGCACCTGTAATCCCAACTACCCGGGAGGCTGAGGCAGGAGAATACTTGAACCTGGGAGGCAGAGGTTACAGTGGGCCAAGATCGCACCACTGCACTCCAGCCTGGATGACAAGAGCAAAACTCTGTCTCATAAAAGGTGAGCGGGGGAGGCAAAAGGGACACTTACCTATTACTGTCAAACTTGACAGTGGTAGCCCTAAAGCCCCAGCCAGTGTCTCAATAAAGCTTCAAAAATAAGAGGGGTGAGAGGAGAAACAGAATTAAGACACCTGTAAAAACAGGTAAATTAGCCACAGTGAAACCCACAGAGACCATGCCCAGTAGAGAAAAAGAAATGGTGTTATTCAGAAAGAGAAAAGAGACAGGGAAGGAGTGGGGAAGATTCAGGGTGAATTCAGTAAGTCAATAAAGGCCACACACATGTGCATACACACACAGACACACACCACAGTGTTGTATTTGGCCAAAGTTATATGGTATATGTACTATTGAACAAGACAGACCTAAATTTAACTCCCAGCACTGCCACTTACTATATGACTTTGTTTGAGCCAGTTGTTTTTTTATTTAACCTCTCTGAGTCAAAGGTTTGTCACCAACTGAATAACCAAACCCTATCTCATGGGTAGATATAAGGATTAAACAAATAGTATGCATAAAGCAGTTAGCACATAGCAAGTGCTCAAAAAACTGAAGGCTATTATCAGTAGTCTTTGGTTTTTGTTTTGTTTTGTTTTGTTTTTTTGAGATGGAGTCTTGCTCTGTCGCCCAGGCTGGAGTGCAGTGGTGCGTTCTCAGCTCACTGCAACCTCTGCCTCCTGAGTTCAAGCCATTCTCCTGCCTAAGCCTCCCAAGTAACTGGGACTACAGCCACTCGCCATCACACCCAGCTAATTTTTGTATTTTTAGTAGAGATGGGGTTTTACCATGTTGGCCAGGCTGGTCTTGAACTCCTGACTTCAGGTGATCCGCCTGCCTTGGCCTCCCAGAGTGCTGGGATCACAGGCTTGAGCCACCGTACCCAGTCGGTCTTATTTTATTTTAGCATAAAGTGATAGCAAGTTTATTAGGAAATTAAAGGGATAAAGAACAGCTACTCCATGGGCAGAGCCGCCTATTATCAGTATTCTTATAGAGGAAACCATCATGTAACTGAAAAAAAACTCAGCAGCAAGGCTGTCCTCTCCATTGATAACTGAATGGAGGGAAACAGATTCTGTGTCTCGTGCAGTAACCTGAGGTCAGCATAGAAACTGCCAAGGGGAACAACTTCACTGCCACACTCTTGTCAAGACGTCTCACCACTGGACGTATTAAGTTACACCATGAACACTTATTCAGCAAGCATTCACTGAGCACGTACTACGTGCAAGTCAACGCGAGAGCCCACCCTGCAGGAATGGCAGCCTGAGACCAGCTCTTGTCTTCAAGTAGATGAATCAAAAGACAGGTACATAAATAACTGTAATACCAGATAGAAAACCACTCCACACAGCAGACACAGAGAGCAGCAGACCAAGAGGCCAAACCATACAGAGCATACAAAACGATAAAGCAAAGGAGGATGATCTGAACTGAGCCTTGAAAAGTGGGTGGAATTTCACAATGTGGAGGAAAGAGGAAGGCACACCAAGCAGAGACAAGGGCACACGTGGACTCACGGAGGCTAGAAAGAACAGGAAGTGAAAAACAGACGGCAGGTATGGGGCTAGCCTGAATAGGGCTGAAAAACTAGGTGTGCTGATTTTTGAGGGGGAGAGAGGGGACAGAGTTTTGCTCCTGTTGCCCAGGCTAGAGTGCAGTGGTGCGATCTTGGCTCACTGCAACCTTCGCCTCCTGGGTTCAAGCGATTCTCATGCCCCAGCCTCCCGAGTAGCTGGGATTACAGGTGCTCATCAACACACTCACCTAATTTTTTGTATTTTTAGTAGAGACAGGGTTTCACCATATTGGCCAGGCTGGTCTCAAACTCCTGGCCTCAAGTGATCCGCCCACCTCAGCCTCTCAAAGTGTTGGGATTACAAGCGTGAGCCACCGCGCCTGGCCATGTGTGGACTTTAATTCTAGCTCAGTAACAGTCCATATGCTGCTTATTTCACAGGATTATCAGGAGGTATTCTGTGGGACATACTGGCTTCCAGACAGACTCAGATAGGCTTCCTGACCATAGCATCTCTCTGAGCCTTCGAATACTGTTTAAGTGCTTTGAGAATCTCATTCTGAAGCTTTTCCCAGTTTGTTTGACCAAGAACCACCCCCCACCCATCCACCTCCTATTAAATCCTCGTTCTGACAGAATACATAATTCGGAAAAGACTCCTGTGTCGATCAGCATTCTGCTTCAGAAAGTCTCTTTTATATATTATAAATATAGAAAGTATGTTACTATTATTGACTAAAACTAATAACTGCTATTTCCAAATAGGAACTCTGAGGCATTCTGCAAAAGTTCTGAATCAGGTGGATTCTATATTTTACTCGTTCAGGTGTAACTTGCTTCAACAATATGATATTTTCTAACGTGATATTTGCATGTGCAAATAGATGACAACCTGTGCTCATGTCAGGTAACGCAAATGACTCTGATACAAGCTGACTTACCTGGTGCTGCTCCAGAGAATAGTTAGCCACTGCTAAGTTAAAAAAAGAAATATAATTCTAGAGCAAACCACCCTGGACTACCCAGGTAAGAAGCAGCTCACCAGTGTAGAGCAGTATGTGCCTGGTTTCTCTGGGAGATTTCTAGAATTCTGACAGGTAACAAAGACAGGAGAGCTAACACCAGTACAAAGAGCGCTAGATTTGAAGGCAGACTGATCTGGCTTTAAATCCTCACTTTCTCTTAAGCTCATACTCTCAGTGAACTCATTTCTAGGAATCTCTCCTAGGCTAATTGCTAAAATACATGACTTACAACAGCAAAAGAAGAAAACACCAGGACCTAAACATCCAGAAATGGCAAAGTAATAATACGTATATATGATATGCTACAAGGCCGCTAAAAAAAAATCACTTTTCAAAAAATCTTAGATGATATTAATAATTACATTTACAACCCATGTAATATTAAAAGAGTTTTTAAAAATGACTTTAGACCTGATACTAGTGACACGAAATTTACAGAAAAAGAAATGAGAGGAAGGAATGCAAGAAGCGGACAGTCAAGAGCGACTCAAAAAGAGCAGAGCGCTGGAAACTCTGCAATTAAAACACAGCAGAGGAGTCAACGGCATGCAACCCGAGAGGACTTGCCTCGGCTCCGGGACAGACTCCCTTGGAGGCTGTGCCGAGAATGCCAAGAAGGGGCCGAACAGAGATAGCTTCTTCTATCTGTTTCAGCCGAGATGTAGGTCAGTGTGTCATTTCTTCAAAGAGGTGAGTCAGGATCAGAGGAGACAAGGATCCAAAGGCAGAAGAGACAAGAGCTAAATTAAAGAGGCCCCTCTAGAGAGTCTGGCACTCCCCTAAGACTTCAATCTGCATGCTATTTTTACCCAGCTATTGACTGAGAAGAATGCACTATTAAGCAGACCGGGTCTCCCCCTCTCCTACTGTCCTATAAATTGGTCCTGTGTTTCCCGACCCCAAATGGGGTAGTAACTCATGAAGAACAAAATGCCAGTAGTACAGATTTAGAACATAGGTTAAAAACTATTCTGATCAAACCCACAGCCAGAACCCTGAAGAGGAAGACAGAGGGGGGAAGAAAGCAATAGGCTTACTCTCCCTACAACTTAATTCCATGCTCTAATTCAGAGCAGTATAATTAACCCCGAGTTTCACTGCTAACACTGAAGTTTTTCAGCCTGATGAGAATATCATTTAGTATCCTGCAATCGCCAATAATAGCAATATGACACAATGGTGCCTATTGAGCTCTAATCAGGGCACATAGTCATTTACATAGAACATTTTCTGTGACTCTCTGTAATACAACGCCACAAAGACTCAATTGAGACACAAGTCTCCCTTTCCCATAAACTAAAAAAAAAAAAAAAAAAAAAAAAAGGAGAAGAAAGAAAAAAAAAGAAAAGAAAGAAACCACAATTTCCTTTCCAGGAGAGCGCAGACAGTCCCCACCCTTCGCGGGGGCTCACCAGGCCCAGGCTCTTCACTAGAAACAGTTCATCCCGACACTTACAGGAAACTCGACCCTTGCACATGACTATGTGTGTGTACATCTGCCCAATCTCTTCTCACAAGAAAAGGAGATCTGCAGTAGCTTCAGGAAAGCCCTGGGATTAAAACGGAGCAAGGGACGTGGACGGGCTCAGCTAGATTAACAGCTTTCAAAGCCAAGCTCCGACTCTGCCGGCCTCCCTGGGGTGGCTCATGTGGCCTCGCCGTCAGGCCTGGAGAAACCGGAGCCACTGTCCAGTCATGACACAGCTGGGTGCCATGGGCCACAAAGAGAGTCTGAAAGGAGGTAGCCAGGTACCACGAGTCACCAGGGAAGGAACATGTGACAGGCATGCAGGACCGCCACTGTGCTGAGGAAATAGCAGGATTCAGAAGCCAGACAAACTCAAGTTTGAATTCTGGCCCCACTCCTTAGCTTTGGACTTCCAGCAAGTTACTCAACTCCTCTCAGCCTTCATTTCCTCCTCTGTGAAATGGGCTCTTAATATCTTGCAGGGATGAACATTCTCATTCATGCATCTGAAATACACAACACAGTGCATAGCATATAAAGCATAACAATGACTAGTATGGCCATCGCCATTGTTCTTCTGTAAAGATTTATGGGGAAGCTGACAGGCCTTGGAGTGCTACGCTGAAGAACCTAGACCCTGAAGCCAGGCTCCCCTGGTTCAAATCCTAGCTCCACTGCTTGTCAGTTGGGTGATCTTATTTAACTGTCTGTGCCTGTTTTCTTGCCTGCAAAATGAGCAAAATAATAGTACCTACTCCTAGGGCTCTGTGAGGGTTAAATGAGTAATATGTACAAACATTTATACAGTACATGCGTGTGAGTGCAATAGAGCACCAGGCACTATTCTAATGATTTATTATACAAATAAAAATAAGATGAATCAATAAAGGACCTGGGGACTAGGGGTATCCTTTAATAGAATCATAGCAACAGTTACTAGTAACTGTATTACGCTTTCATAGCCACTGTGTTATTTAATCTTCTAACTGAAACTCAAGAAAAACAGAATCCCATAATGTAAAATTGAGACCTCAATTCTAAGAAAGGCCTCAGAGCCCTCCTTTCTTAAAGGTTTCCTTTAAGATAAAAGAAAAAAAAAGGGCCCTGGTTAAAGGGAAGCACCAAATGAATAACCACTTATTCTCTTTCTAGCTCAAGTCTTTGCCCATCCAGCCAAGTTCTTCGCAACACAGCACACCCTCCTCACGTGCCATCTTGAGAGGATGGTCAGTGCAAAGGCCAGACCCAACATCTAGCACCAGAGCAGGATGGGCCAAAGGACAGGAAAAGGGAGACTTGGACCAAGGTTATACGTTACTCTCCACCCACGTGAGAAGGATTCCACTCAGCAACTGTTAACAGCGTCAGCACTCCGAGTTCACACTAGAAGCTCTTGTAAGTTCCTGTTCCTCACATGCCAGTTTGCTTTGGAAAGAAGCCTTTAAGGAAGTAACGCATTTGCTGAATAGTCAGCTGGTTACTACAGGTCAAACGCTCTGTATCTGCTAATTCAATGCAATCCCAAAATGTCCACAAAGATTTCAGGTAGGGACCAGGCCCGGTAATCCCAGCATTTTGGGAGCCCGAGGTGGGAGGATCACGAGGTCAGGAGTTTGAGACCAGTCTGGCCAACATGGTGAAACCCCATCTCTACTAAAAATACAAAGATTAGCCAGCCATGGTGGCACACGCCTGTAATCTCAGCTACTCAGGAGGCTGAGCAGGAGAATCACTTGAACCCAGGAAGCAGAGGTTGCAGTGAGTAGAGATCGTGCCACTGACTCCAGCCTGGGTGACAGAGCAGGACTCCATATCAAAAATAAAAAATAAAAAATAAGGTAGGTGTCTTCCTTGTTCCCCCGGCTTGGACCATAGGTGGTCCAAACAGTTCCTCCTCGTCCTGCTTCACAATCTTCAAATCCCTTGAAGGGCCATCATCATGGGTATCACCAACCATCACAGCTGTCAAGGCCAGATCTCGAGTACAGGCTACCTTCCTCTCCACTGCTACCTGTCTCGTCGTTCTGAGGGATTTCCACACCTACACAGTTAATCCATCCCATAGCCAGGTTTGGGGCAGCTCAGTGGCTTGTCCTTGGTCACACTGCCCAGATACAGATTAGTCACCAACAAGATGAACAGGTACTTGTGATCCCAGGAACATCCGCTGAGCCTGGACACATGCACCACCTGTCCCACGCTCTCACATGACGGTGATCTCACCCCATCCCACGGCTTCAAAAAGCTGATTTCTCTCAAACTTACAGTTGCAGGCTTCATGTCCTCCCTGAACTCCAGGCTCCTGTTTCCTGCAGACTGCTCAGCGTCTCCAAGTAGATGTCTAACAGGTATCAGCCTCCAAAATCCACCCCACTCCACTCCCCCAGCTCATTCCACTTCCTACCAAGCTGGTCCTTGTTATTTCAGAAAGATGCCAGTGAGTCTTCCAGGCCTTGGCATCAGCTGTTTCCTAGGACCCCACCAGAAGGGGCTTTCCTTGGGAAATAGCACCCATCCCCTCAACACGCTGTATTACCTAACCCTATGTCACTTCTTTTTTTTCTTTTGTTTTTGAGACAGTCTCGCTCTGTCGCCCAGGATGGAGTACAGTGTTGTGATCTTAGCTCACTGCAACCTCCACCTCTTGAGTTCAAGCGATTCTCCTGCCTCAGCCTCCCAAGTAGCTAGAATTACAGGCGCCTGCCACTCTGCCCTGCTATTTGTAATTTTTAGTAGAGATGGGTTGTCGCCATCCTGGTCAGGCTGGTGTTGAACTCCTGACCTCATGGTCCACCCTCCTCGGCCTCCCAAAGTGCTGGGATTATAGGCATGAGCCACTGCGCCCAGCCTTCTATGATACTTCTCTCATAGCCCTGAAGTCTACCTGATATTATATATATATTTTTTTTTAATAGAGATGGGGTCTCACTATGTTGCCCAAGCCGACCTTGAATTCCTGGGCTCAAACGATCGCCCCACCTTGATCTCCCGAAGTACTAAGATTACAGGCATGAGCCACTGCATCCAGCCTATACTTTTGTTTCCATATTTGTCTCTCATCCACCAAATGTAAGCTCCGTGAAAAAGGGAACTTGTTCTGTTTGGGGCATATCCCCAGTGTTTGGCACAAAGTAGATGTTGAATAAACTGGCATGCTGAATGAATGAATTAGATTTGTTAATTAAAGAAAGCCAAGGTAGCAAAGAGAGGGTCAGCAAACAAAATCACATCTGAGGCCTAACTTGAACGTTCTTAAGAAGTATTGCAGCCCAACTGGGAAGTCCTCTGTGGGTGCTCAGCTGTCAGAGTTGGTTTAGGATTCTCAGCTTCTCTCTTCTCTCTTTCCCCATTGATGTTGTGTTTCATAAGATTTTGAAACCAACGGTACACTGACGTCCAGAGCGGAGGGATGAGAATTTCACAGAAAAGGGAACTAGGGTACGGGAAGCATCCTGGCAGAGGGGCAGGAAAGGACACACTGAGAATTGAGTCACCCTCGGCCACCGGCCCCGTCTAGCCAGCTGGGTAGAGCAGCAACAGCAGCAGTGGTCACTCATGGAGCCTGGACAGAGCTCTGGGCAGTGGGCTGGCCGCTGCCTGCAGTTACTTCATTTCATCCTCATCAACCCCATGATTCAGTCACAGGGACACTGCCTTTAATATGGGGCTAAGTTCTAACATTGACGGGGATGGGGAGGGTGCATAAGCAAAATAATCCTTGAAATGTACCAACATAAGCATTCATTGGCAAAGGACACACCATCCCCCCAGCTCTGACACTGGAACAGGTAAAATAATGGGTTAGTGGCTTGCATTCAGGAGCCAGGCTGTATGGAATTTATGTGCTTAAGTCACATTCTCCATAGCAGAATAAGCACACCATGAGAGGCATCAGGAAACCAACGAGAAAGGCCAGATGCATGTGGCCAACCCTGCTTTCCCTCTGAGGCAGTTCTGTACACACAGCAGTAAGGAGCAGAGCCAGGATCCAACCCTGTGTGTCGGGGCAGACTCAGGCTGGACCACACAGGGCTTTTCATCCAAGAACTTCATCCCACGATGTGATCCCAGTCCATCTTACATGACCCCCATCTGACATGGGTGCTTCCCACATGCCTGTTGGAGGGACCTCAGCCACATAAAGGATTCATCATCTGGACTACACTTCAGAGTCCAGTAGGGCCTTCCATACCCCCAACTTGGCTGAGCCTCACTGCAGTCCCATAGGTGCCATTCCCCATCTTACTGATGTGGCAAGCTCAGAAAGCTAAGAGACTTGACCAAGTATCAGAAGAGGACAGACCAGGGTCGACCCAGGAGTTCTGACACCAGCGTCTGGGCTCATTCTATAAGCCAACAGAATTTACCTTCTGCTCCTGTGCTAGCTGACCTTTGGCTCTGCTTTTCCAGGTTTCCTGTATCTTCAGTTTACCATTTATTTAAAAATTAAAAAAAAAAAGATGAGGCTAGGAATCTATTCACCAAGAATCTACAGGAGACGGTCACCACACAGAAAAATTAGGTGGCTCTTTGGTTACAGGTGAGCAGAGGAGTAGAAAAGGTAACCAGTTTACAAAGTTCTACAATCCATTTCAGTACTTTGAAAACCCTGCTGGCTGCCCATATCCACAACATCCAGTCTCTTCCGCCGCCTTAGTAAAAGGACCCTTGTTGTGAATTTTATATATTGTATCTGGGACTAAGAGACTACACTCCTCAGCCTCCCTGGCAGCTCAGTGTGTGCATCTGACTAAGTTATGACCAATGAGATAAGCAGAAGTATTTCATGGAACTTCCCAGGAACACTGCTTAGAGAGCTGATGCAGCAGGAAAGGCCTCTTTTTTTTTTTTAAGACAGAGTCTCACTCTGTCACCAGGCTAAAGTGCAGTGGCATGACCTTGGCTCACTGCAACCTCTGCCTCCCAGGTTCAAGAGATCTTCCTGCCTCAGCCCCTCAAGTAGCTGGGATTACAGGCACACACAACCATGCCCAGCTAATACTTGTATTTTTAGTAGAGACGGGGTTTCACCATGTTAGCCAGGCTGGTCTCGAACTCCTGACCTCAGGTGATACACCGTGGTGGGCTGGAAGGCCTCCTCTTGACCTGTGCCTTTCCTCCTTCTGCCAACAAATGGCTCGGGCAAGGGGACTGGAGCCCCAGCAGCCATCCTGGACTATGAGGTGACCTAGATCATGAAAGCCATGTGTAGACGGGTAGAAGATGACAGCCTCTAAGATCCCTAAACTACTACTTCTAACTTATTCTATGTGAGAGAGAAATAAAACTTTCCCTCATTTAAGCCTCTGTTAACTGACTATAAATCTGATTTGTTGCTGTTGTTATACGCAGCTAAAGTTAATCCTAAGTAACATAAGCCCAAAGCAAAAATAAAACACCAGCATGACCCTGCCCCATATCTTAATCCCAACCAACTCCATAAAAAACATCTGTCCAGATAAAAATCCACCATTCCTACAAATTAATCTGTTTTACATTTGAATGTCCAGAACTTCTTACACTATCATCTCTATCACTGGCTCCAGAGAACATGCAATCAAGATACTATGCCTTTTTCTAATTAAGAGAAACATTTCCCTTACAGGAGGCACTCATCAGGGGCCTTTGTGAGTCCAGTGGTGGGAGGGTGTGGAAAGCAGTCTGAAGTTCCTGCATGGAAGGAAGGAAGCCAAGAAAACAGTACTGTTCCTCTTTACTATTTTCCTTCTTTCTCTTATGCAGCTAAAGATATGTTTATCAAATACAAACTGTGCCGACCCACTATAGCCTTCAAGCAGGAAAGAGATTCAGTCTATCCTCTTCCAAAAACCCCATAAATCTAACCTCAGTGCTTTTACTATAATTACAAAAACGACTGCTAAAGAAATCCCAGATAGACAAAAAAAGAAGAAAAAAGCTCTATGAGCACCCCTTATATATGCATAGGATTTGGAGAATTTCATACCAACTCACTTAATCCACATTAAACAAAACATAACAATAATATGAGTTAAGTTTGTTTCTTTTTGTTTTTGTCTTTGTTTTTGAGACGGAGTCTCGCTCTGTCGCCCAGGCTGGAGTGCAGTGGCACAATCTCAGTTCACTGCAACCTCTGCCTCCTGGGTTCAAGCGATTCTCCTGTCTCAGCCTCCCAAGTAGCATGCCTGGGTTCCCATTAAAACAAATAATCACGCTGATAATAACTATAATGACAACAATGATTAATAATGGCTGACACCTACATAGCATATATTACATGCCCAATATTAACCTTTTAAAAAAAAAAGGCACATGCCACCACACCCGGCTAATTTTTTTTGTATTTTTAGTGGAGACGAGGTTTCACCATATTAGCCAGGAATGGTCTCGATCTCCTGACCTCGTGGTCTGCCCGCCTCAGCCTCCCAAAGTGCTGGGATTACAGGCGTGAGCCACCACTCCGGGCCACAAGTTAGCTTTTATTAATGTCCTGTAACATATAAGAGATGTGGGTTTGGAAAGGTTAAAGGATTTGTTGTAGGGCACATGACTAGTGAGACATGCTTCCCATTAAAGGAATTGGAAGGGAAGAGAGAAAAGGGAACAAGTAATTTTCCCTGTTTTCCTTCCGCCTTTCTGTATAATGTAAATTTTATGCAACATGTATATGCATTACTTTGATAATTTCATTTTTCCCTCTAACAAAATAATAAATGGCTCTGAAAAGGGAAAAGTAATTGGCTTTTCATGGTCTGAAAAGCAAAAAGTAATTGAACCAATATGCAGTGACATCAAAAGGGCTAAGCAATGAACACAGGTGTAAGAGGCTGGCCTGACCCAAGAAGATGGACCCACATCCTCCATGCCTGATGGACCACGTCCACTGCACTCCCGGCAGCATCTGCAGCTCTCAGCAGAGGGCCTGCACACCACGCAGCAGGCCCAGGGCCAATGCTGTGCTCAAAGCCACGGCACGACACAGGGACAACCTGTGTCACACAACACATACTACCAGAAAATGGTCTGAAGCCGTACAGTGACCAGTTAAAACTTTAGATTCAATTCCAAACCACCTTTCATTTTCAGGGGTCCTAACTTGTAGCTTTAACCTCCTTATCCACTGTAGATCTAAACAAGGGCTGCAAACTGGTGGGCTGTGGGCTGAACCAGGCTTGCAGATGTGTTTGGCTCACCCACACAAGGTTTTGTTTATTTAATTAATTTATTTATTTATTTATTTTGAGACAGAGTCTTGCTCCATCACCAGGCGCCAGGCTGGAGTGCAGTGGCTCGATCTCAGCTCACTGCAGCCTCCGCCTCCCGGGTTCAAGCAATTCTCCCGCCTCAGCCTCCCGAGGAGCTGGGACTACAGGCGCACGCCACCACGCCCAGCTAATTTTTTGTATTTTTAGTAGGGTCGGGGTCTAGCTCTGTTGCCCTGGCTGGAGTGCAGTGGCATGATCTTGGCTCACCACATTGGCCAGGCTGGTCTTGAACTCCTGACCTCAGGTGATTCACCCACTTCGGCCTCCCAAAGTGCCGAGATGACACACGTAAGCCACCTTGCCTGGCCCACACAAGATTTTAAAACAAATCTAAGCCTACTTTAGCAATGAACAGATTTCCCATGAAATGCCAAGATTTCCAGACTTCCTGAAGACCTGGATGATAGGCTACACTGGGTCCACATTCTCAGCTGTCCACAGGAGAGAGGACAGTGTGAATTAGGGGGCAGGCAGCGCTCTCCAAGCCATGCCACCCTTCATCCCTATGTCTCCACTGTCAGAGAAACGTCTTTCAGTGTCCATGCCTCTGTGAAAAGCACAAAATACAACGATAAACCAAGAGGACCTTATGTTTCAAGAAAGGTGAGGCCACTTATGGCTCAGTCATAAGCAAAGATATTTCCTTTATATATAACATGCAAGCCCCATGCAACTGGGAAGAAATACAATTAACACTGGATGCCTTTTTCTTTCACTAGGGGATCTTCCTTCTCCACTCACTGCCTGG
Organism: Cheracebus regulus; assembly: GCA_963574635.1. Classification (NCBI taxonomy): domain Eukaryota; kingdom Metazoa; phylum Chordata; class Mammalia; order Primates; family Pitheciidae; genus Cheracebus; species Cheracebus regulus. The sequence continues at coordinate 17,434 of CAUYQU010069619.1, forward strand.
ACCCCGAATGATGCAAAGTTGGGACCTAAGAGCTCTTCAAAGAAGAGCTTCATGGGGAAAAAGAAACAAACCTGACAATGCTGCAGCCTTCCCTGGAGAGCAGGCAGCCCCTGCACTGAAGTTTTCTTGTTTTTTTTTTTTTAAGACGGAGTCTCACTCTGTCACCCAGGCTGGAGTGCAGTGGCACGATCTCAGCTCACTGCAACCTCTGCCTGCCAGGTTCAAGTGATTCTTGTGCCTCAGCCTCCCAAGTAGCTGGGACTACAGGCGCCTGCCACCATGCCCGGCTAATTTTTTTGTATTTTTAGTAGAGACAGGGTTTCACCATGCTGGCCAGGCTGGACTCAAACTCCTGACCTCAGGTGATCCGCCTGCCTTGGCCTCCCAAAGTGCTGGGATTACAGGCGTGAGCCACTGGGCCTGGACAACACTTAAATTTTATTGTGTTGGGAACAGGGAAGGGATTCAGTTCCACATTTTTAGCAACAATATGGAGATTCTAGCTCCATCCATATCAGGACCAAGTTGTCCATCTTGCCTGGTGCCCTCCCTTTTATGAGAAGACTCTGTATCCTGGGGTTCTTACCCATGCTCAGCCCTTTCTGGCCATATTTTAAGGGTATTCCAAGACCTATCCAAATCAGGCCATTGTCTTGGAGCCTTATTTCAAACCTTGAAAAGGGCCCTTTAAAAAAATCTTCCCTCTTATGCAAAGGCAATTAAGAATGACAAAATGGACTTTGGGGACTCAGAGAGAAAGGGTAGGAAGGGGTAAGGGATAAAAGGCCACAAACTGGGTTCAGTGTATCCTCCTCGGGTGATGGATGCACCAAAATCTCACAAATCACCACTGAAGAACTTACTCATGTAACCAAATACCACCTGTTCCCCAAAAACCTATGGAAATAAAAAAAATTTTAATATATATACATGAAAAAAAAAAAGTCAGGCCAGGCAGAGTGGCTCACACCTGTAATCCCAGTACTTTGAGAGGCCGAGGTGGGCAGATCACAAGTTCAGGAGATCGAGACCAGCCTGACCAACCTGGTGAAACCCTGTCTCTACTAAAAATACAATAATTAGCCAAGCATGGTGGTGTGCACCTGCAGTCCCAGCTACTCAGGAGGCTGGGGCAGGAAAATCACTTGAACCTGGTAGGCAGAGGTTGCAATGAACCAAGATCACGCCACTGCACTCCAGCCTGGGCAACAGAATAAGACTCTGTCTCAAAAAAACAAAAAAAAGGAAAAAAAAAAAAAGTATCTTCCCTCTCTAAGCCCTCCCATTGTAATCCTTGCGGTGGATTGCTGTACACCTTGTGTGTGTCGTGGGGAACAAAATGACAAAGGAGCTCACAAACCCACAATGATGACTACCTGGTGCAACAAAAGCCTCAGTCACATAGGATGTCAGTACCAAGGAGACCCCAGCAACCCCTTAAACCAGGTGAGGAAAGAAACTCTGAGCTTAGGAGTCTCACCCAAAGCCACCCAGCTGGAAAAGGCAGATCTGGCACTAGAACCCGGTTCTCCATTCTCCGGAACTAGGGATCTCTGGATGCAACACACTCCCTCTGCTCACTCTCCTGGAAGGTGAGCCTCTGCCTGCTCAGAAGCCTCAGAGAACCCAAAGAAGACCTGTCATGGTAAGCAAGAGGATATACACATCCCAGAAGCCATCCTAGCTGGGGAAAGGATGGAACTGGGTTTCTTTTGTTCTGTTTCTGTCTTAGGCTTCTTGTAGGTGTCAAAGACAGACCTAAGATCCTAGCATTCATGTCAAGCCCCAGTGAGGCTCATGGCCACAGCAAGAAGATGGCAGGATACTGCTTCCCAAGTCAGAGATAGGGTTTTAGGTATTGCCTTGGGCTGAAAGGGAGCTGGATCCAGCTCTACCTGCACCCCTCATACCCGCTGTTCCAGCCAACTGTCCTTTTCCCAGGCTTAACCAAAGACCTTAAGCACCTTTCTCATGAGAATCAGTGTTCCGTACTCTACCATCAAGTATCTAACTCACTAGGCCTCTATTGACTGTTGCCCTGAGCCAAATACTATGGGGATATAGCAGCAAGTAAGACTCAAACCTTCCGCAATGACCTCATCATCTACCAAGGAAGACAGACCTATCTCAACAGCTATGTCGCAAGGGCTGTGGTGGAGATGCAGGGTGAGTGCTGTAGAAGCTGAAAGAAAGATATCATTTATTCCAAATTTACAGAGTTGGGAGGGTAGCCGACTTCAGGGAGAATGTGCCTTTTGTCCATAGCCTTATGAAGGACGAGTGGACAGTGGGATTTCCATAACTGGAGGGATCAGCATTCCAGGAAGAGGAGCAGCATGGGCGAAATCAGGGAGGGAAGAAAGCATGGCATGTCTCGGGAACACCTGGCAGCCTGAGGCAGATGCAGCCTGGGGAGTCGGAGGGATTCAGGGGAAGGGAACACAGGACTGCTGAGCTGGGGCCACACGTGGGAATGGAGGCGCCATTTAGAGTGGCTAAAGGGCACTTGTAAGCAAGGCATGGAAGACCTTGAATGCCAGACAGGGAAATTTGGACTTAATGCTACAGCGAGCAGCAGAGAGTCCCCGGAGGTGCAGGAAGGGAAGGAGACATGGAACAGAAGGCTTTCTGGTGGGCAAAGAACTTGACCTTCACCTCCTTAATACCAACTCTGGGCACCTGCTCTGCCTGCTCTGCATGTCATGTTCATTTCTGCAGCAATTCCGGGACCTGACCATCTGGATGGCGATTAACACCCACTCTTCTGACCCTACGGCAGGCGTATGTCCCCTGGTGGCTTCTGGCATTCACCAGCCCTGCCTCCTGCTCAGAGGCCAGCAGGCATGATTTTATAGTTGAATTGGTTGCCAACTTCTAAAAATTAGGGGACATCACTTTAAAAACCTGGGTTTTCTGGGGCTGTACTTTTCACATCACAAGAGGCTGACTGGCAGCTGCAGCCTTTGGGTGGAACACGTAACCTCCAGTTTCCAGTGGGGGCACCACTTTTTAATCCCTAAGACAGAATAAACTGCAACTGCCTGTTTATCATTTCACCAGGCTGCCCGAAAGGCCTCTGAGTTTGCAAGCCACAGCCACATTTAGCTTAGATGTATGGCCCCACTAGATTCCAGGTCCTTCCAGGCCCAGGTGTAACCCCTCTCCCGGATCCCACAGCCTGCCCACAAGATCCAGCACCTCGTTTATTCCCATACATACTCAGCCCTGCCAGACGGCCCTGCTGAAAGAAATCAGAAAGTCCCTTAGGAGATTAGGCAGCAAGCCTAGAAGAAATCTAACATACCTTTACTTTCTGTTCTATCACCCGAGAGCTCTGTAAACTTGAGTCTTCCTGATTCCCTACTGTGTGGCAGGCCTTCTAAGCAGAGCTGAAGAAATGCAACTGAATGAAACAGGATCTCCGCCTTTGCCAGGCCTGGGGAGCTGGAAAAACTCCAGGTAGCCCTGGCGCAGATGCCACTCAGAATGAATGAAATGACAGCACCGCTCATGCGTGAAACTCAGCAGTCCACAAACATTCTACAACCAAATGTTCAACACTCTCCAGCTAGTCAATGAAGCAGCAGGCACGGAGTTTCAGAACAGAGCTGATGTACAGTGCCTGACCCTCCTTCCCATTAGCAACGGCTGTCTGGGACAGATGCAAGGAAACTGACTCTACTACTCTGATCACAGAAACCAGTGAGAGAGACAGAAAAGAAAAGGTTGGTCAGGGTAGAGAAATAGAAAAGAAATATAAGGCCGGGGGCAGTGGCTCACGCCTGTAATCCCAGCACTTTGGAAGGCCAAGGCGGGTGGATCACTTGAAGTCAGGAGTTCGAGACCAGCCTGACCAATATGGTGAAACCCTGTCTCTACTAAAAATACAAAAGTTAGCAGGGTGTGGTGGCATGCACCTGTAACCTCAGCTACTCAGGAGGCTGAGACAGGAGAATTGCTTGAACCAGGAGGCAGAGGGTGCAATGAGCCAAGATGGTGCCACTGCATTCCAGCCTGGGCAACAGAGTGAGACTCCATGTCAAAAAAAAAAGAAAGAAAGAAAAGAAATGTAAGCGTAGTTCCTGTCTTCAATGAGCAAACAGTCTATTTGGGGAACAGAACATGGAACCTTAGAGATGAATGAAGCTGCTAACTATAAGTGTGGGAGGAATGTGAATACAGGTAGGGGTCCGGGTGGGGAGTCTGCTGGATAAGGGGTGCTAGCACTGGGTTTTCCTTTCTTTATATATATTTTTATTTTTTCACTTCCATCTCCTTTTCCTGGTAAGCTCAGGGGTTTCCAAGTGGATTTTTGGATGTAGAGGTAGCCTAGAACCGTGCACATAAATCAAAATTCTGGTTTTGACCAAAAATGTTTTGGATCTAATAAAAACTGGAATTGAAGAAATAATAAAAGACATTAAGTCCCGCTTTAATAAGAATGAAGTTCTAAAACCCAGGGAAAACTCTGACTCAAAAAGCCAAAGATTCAGCCTGAGAATGGTTTTTCCACCTGGCAAGGCAGCTCCTCATCTCTAAGTGATCATACAAATGAATGAAGGGGTGTGCATGTCAGGGAAACTCCTCACGATCATCAGAATGGAAAGAAAAGACGAGATGAGATGAGGAAGAGGAAGCAAGAATAGGAACCACTGGCAGGCAGCCTCTGGTTTAAGTTCTGGCAAACCCAACAGCTGTTTTGTTCAGGCTGGAGAGACTTCCAGCAAACTGAATTTCTACACACTTACGACACTCATTTTTCTCTGTTTTCTTACTTTTATTCTCTCCTCTACACTCTGGTCTTTATCCAAATGAGGATCTTGTCACTTTGTAACACGAAGCCATTTGTACCCCCTAATAAGTAAATAAGCCCATACCATTTGGGCAAAATTGTAACAGCTTTTACCCACAGCCCTGTCCCACCCTATATTTAGTCCCACTCCTGCACTGTGTGACTTTGGGTCTTCAAATCCCTCTCTCCAGGCCCCCTGTACACCCACCAGGCCTATCCCCACCAGCTTCCCCTCAGTTCCCCTACTTCCTCCTGCATCTTCCCAGAAAGAGTCCTCGGGTCATCTTCTTCTTTTGTTTATCTCTCTCTCTCTCTCTCTCTCTCTCTCTCTCTCTCTCTCTCTCACACACACACACACACACACACACACACACACACACACCCCAGCAAGGGAACCCTTTCTTCCCACAAACCAAAATCCATACATCAAATGCAGCCACGCTGCTGTGGCGGAAGCAAGGACGGGGGTCCAGAAGCCCCTTTCCCTTGGTCTTGGTGCTGCCCCCACACCCAACTCTTACCGCAGTCTAAGAAAAGCACTGCGCAAGTCAACTGTCTTCGTTTTGCAGGTGTGAAATCAGCACCCCAGGAGGACATGCCTGGACCAAGGACACACAGTGTTAGAAACAGGCCAAAAGCCAGGTTTCCAGACTCGCCAGACCAGCACTCTTCTCATGCCGAATATGACATCTTCATCATCTTATTTTATTTTGTTTTGTTTTACTTTTATTTTGTTTTGTTTTACTTTATTTTATTTTGAGATGAAGTTTCGTTCTTGTTACCCAGACTGGAGTGCAATGGCGCAATCATGGCTCACCACAACCTCCGCCTCCCGAGTAGCTCGGACTACAGGCACCTGCCACCACGCCCAGCTAATTTTGTATTTTTAGTAGAGAGGGGGTTTCTCCATGTTGGTCAAGCTGGTCTGAAACTCCTGACCTCAGGTGATCTACCAGGCTTGGCCTCCCAAAGTGCTGGGATTACAGGCGTGAGCCACTACGCCCAGCCTTCATCATCTTACATACAACCAACACTTACATGAAACTTACCATCATGGGCCTGGCTAAATATCATAGACTAACATATTTAATTCCCACAATAATGTTATGACACAGGTTCTATTCTTCTCTCCATTTTACAGAGTTGGAAATTTAGACACGGAGATTAAGTAACATGACCGAGGTCACCCAGTTGGTAAGCAGCAGAGCAGGGGTTTGAACTCAGGCGCCCGGCTCCATGCCCATGTTTCTTAAAGAGTTTGCCAGAAGGAATCACTTGCTGCCTTCAATTAGGAATGGGAATACGATGTTACTAACCATCTGACAAGTGAAATAATAAAGTATATCCAGAGTTTCCCTTAAAAAGCAAAGCAAAGTCCAATAAAAATAAAAAATAAAAACCACACAAAAACTCGCAGACAAGTGCGCTGGAGATGACAGTGAAAGGCTCACTGTGCTACACCCATATTAAAGCACCTTGGTCAGCTTTCTTTCTCGGGTGCTGCATGCTTGGCAGGGAGGGGCAGCGTGCAGTGTTTCTTAATCTACTCATGGCTGAAATTTTACAACCTATTCTCAATGCATCTGTCCTTTGGACGCACCCATTTTTGGCTTCCTTTCCAACCCTGATGCCCCAAACCCTGGGGCTTCCATAACATCTCCTAGAAATGGCCTTCGTACAAAGCTTAACTTGTTTCTTTTTCTGAGAGTCTTTTTTTTTTTTTCTTGAGTACTGCTCTTGTCGCCCAGGCTGGAGTGCAATGGCGCAATCTCGGTTCACTGCAACCTCCGCTTCCTGGGTTCAAGTGATTCTCCTGCCTCAGCCTCCCCAGTAGCTGGGATTACACCCAGTTAATTTTTATATTTTTAGTAGAGACAGGGTTCCGCCATGTTGGCCATGCCGGTCTTGAACTCCTGACCTCAGGTGATCCACCCGTCTCGGCCTCCCAAAGCACTGGGATTACAGACATGAGCCACTGCGCCCAGCAGCTTAAACTTTTGTTAAGGGTTCTAGGCTGGGCTGTGACCAGTCTACTCTCCTACCACAGAAGAGTAAAATGCCTTACATTCTCTTTAAAAAATTAAGAAAAATAAAAATAAACCAGTGGTAGCCAGACTGCCCTATTGGCGATCTTTCTCTGTCTCTATTTGGGGATCTCTTTTCTTCACCCGACTCTGGCACATGCCCCTCAAAATAAAGTCAGATGCTCTGAGTTGGATTGTCCAAATCCCTTGCTGCTTTATGGTTTCATTCACTCACCCATGGGCTGCTCTTAGCGCATTTGCCCATCTAAACCCGGGAGGGGCTGGAGAAAGAGGAGGGGCATCCAGCAACGGGACTCAACTCAGTCCGCAGTACTTCCAGAAGCTCCATGCTGGAAGCTGGCAACTGTGGAATCAGCAGGCAGCTTGGCTTCAGAGGGTTTCGAGACCAGTACCTGTTCAGCTGCTGCCCCACCTAGGGTAACTGAGCCATGACTGGCTATAGTCTAAGCCTTCACTCTGCCCCCAGACTGCACCACGCTCATTTGAAGACCTCCAAATGTCAGTTTAATGGAGGGCAGATATACAAAGGCTCTCATAAGCCCACGGAACTCTTAACTTCTAGAAAGAAACAGGGCCTCACCAAACAAGGTGATGGGGCAATCAGGAGACGTTCCCATAACAAAAAGGAACAAAGAATAGCCACACCCCCTATGCCAACGCCCTCCACCGCCACCACCAAAAATTACCGTATTTCATAAAACCAGCTGAGATAACTGACTCAAATCTGTCCATTTCCACATTTGCATAATGGGTTCTGACATTTGCCTACCACTGAACAGTCACCAAGTAAGACACAGGGTGGAGACGTCCCCACAAAGCAATATTTATTGTCTTTTGATCACCACTGGCTAAAACCTCCTGAAGTTTCACCAAACTCAGCTGTTTAAAACAAAAGAAAAAGACCACTATCAATAACAACCTAGCCAGGATCTCAGGGCATGCCTATACTTTGTATTTTTTAAGTTCCATACGAAATACTGGAACAGTATGGAAACAGTGATCTCAGAAATAATGCCATTTTGAAGGCCACAGGACGAAACCCAACTATTCATTTCATTTTATTCTATTGCTTATCTCACATACACAGTTCCTTTTCCTTGAACGAAAAGATCGCTCTTTTTAAACAATATGTGATGCAAAGCAAATATAACAGGGTACCAACACAAATCTTTCCTGCCAAATTTATGGTTCCTCTCCTGTCCCCAGTTGCACCCAGAACCACTACCACTATCGCTGTGTACACAACCCAGGCTAGTCATTCTAAAGAACTGCCTTAATCTCTCAGCTGTGTGCAGTGCGATAGGCGATGCTCGGATGCCAGTTTTTAAAAGCAAATCAACTTTCCTCAAATTATTAAGATAAATAATTAGAAGGGGAAAGCTGGCGGCATTCAGCACAATAGGGGGGAAACCAGAAAACTGAATGTTCCCGAGTCTCACGCAGAGGGTGATACCTTGGAATGGTTCACACAGTACCCTGGCAAAATGTCCATCACATTTTTTCACCCCTTAACCTAGGTCACTGTATTGTACTTTCTGGACGTGAGTAAATGAGTTTGCTGACCAAGCAGCACAGGGACCAGGGCCCCTTCCCGGAGGTTTCTCTCGGACTCTAACACAATTAACTCCTCTCAGGCTCAGAGAAAGGAGGTAGGGTTTTGGGGAAGGTGGGGTGGAGGGGCAGATTCTAGTGAAGTCCGAGGCCTGGAGAGGCTGTCCCAGTGGGGCCAGGTGGAAGAGAAGAAACCAGAAGGTGGGAGGCTTCCTGGGCACTGAAAATCCTTCTCTGTGGTTATAAAGGCCAAGTGCCCGCCCAGCCCCCTGCCATATCCACGTTCCTAAACAGAGCAAGGACCTTCTGCAGGCAGGAAAAGAGAACAGAGACCAGGAGGTAGCAACTTCAAACTCTCAGCAGCCTGGAAGAGCAGGACCCAGGGGCTCACTCCATTTACCCCAGCCTTTCCACAGGCCCTCCTGAGAGGGCTCTCCACCCTGCAAGACACACACACATACACACACACACACACACACACACACACACACACACACTCGAAGAAAGTGTGGAAAGAGGTTAATTCGACTCCCCACCTCCCTTCCCACCATCCTGCAGAGGCGAGGGGGGAAGGAGGGCCTCTACTCTATCTTCCCAGGTATCTAACCCTCCCTGGGTGGCTGCCAGCTTTCATTTGCATAAATGAAGACTGTGGTCAATCGGTACCTGGGAGAGAACAAAGCAGGAAATAAAAGGGGCTGTCACTCAAATCCAAAGCTCCTCAAGTCTAACTAAAGGGAGTGCCACATTCCCCGCGCCCAGTTCAGAGAGAGGGATTTGCTGGCCGGCCCGACGCCTCGCCCCCTCACTGACGCTGACAAAGGAGCTGGTTCTCACTGAACCTGCTTCTCTTGTGACTATTTCTAGTCTCCAAAGGGACTGTACTTGTATTTTTAATTAGCTGCTTTTTACAGTAATTTTTTTAAGTAGTATGATTACTTGCATGTGGTAAGTAAAAAAGAGCTAAACAATGAAAAGTTTCCCCCCAAATCTGGGTCTCCTGGAATCCCAGTCTCTCAGCCATTCATTCCAGGGCCTGCACTGTGGCCCGAAGCTCACACCGCTCACAGCCGTCCACGGCCCCCAGCCCCCAGCTTCAGCAGAGCTGGCACGCTCTCATCTGCACTCGGCGGCACCCCAGGTATGTGGCTTGTGCTTGGCACTGTGCTACAGCTTTGCAGAATGGACTGTCTACAAATTGTTTGATAGATAAAAAAAAAAGAAGTCATGTTGAACAAATTCCAGAACGTAAAGGGTTACAAAACCCGTTTGCATATACCCAGAATTAAAAATAAAAAAAAAATAAAAAAACAGGAAGGAAATATACTAAAATGTTCAATGACAAAGCTACTTAGAAGGATTATGGATGATTTTTAGTTTCAATTTTATGCTTTTCCTCTATTTTCCAAGTTTCACATAAATAAGCATAAAGTATTTTTATCATCAGAAATGAATCCATTCACACATGCATACACATTTCTCTCCCCTCCCCCAGCCTGGCAGATCCATCAGTTTTTGTGCATTTTGTTTTTGCAGAAACTAATTTACATTTTTAAGTGTTTTACAGCTGATCAAGTGCTTTGAAAACAGAAAAACTAACCAGGAGTCAATGATGGTCCTGAGACTCATCCCGGTGTCACTGACCAAAGCTCTATGAGAAACTGTGACACACTAAACTGTCCCTTGTCTCTTATCCGTCACCTGCCAGGTTTTTTGCGGCCAGCTGGCAGGCCCTCACTCTGCAAGGTTCTGTGTCCAACACAGAGCACTTCCACAAACACGGCACACGCACGCGGGAGAGCACAGAGCATTCTCCTCTCAGAAGAGGATGCCGGGGTCAGTTGTGTGGCTTGTTCAGTGTGGCCAGACCTCAGATGCTACTCCCAGGTGGGACATAAGCCAGTGCAACACAGCAGGGGTGTGGTCACCATTCCACCTAATTTACATCTACACTGCATTTTGTGGAATGCCATGTCACTCTTATAACACAGACATTTTGATAGCAATGTGTAAGTATCTAGGCATCCCTTAGTTTCTTTAATCCCATGAGGCACATTATTATATCATCATCTTCCAGGTGAGAAACTAAACCTCGAGACAAGCTCAGTGTCGCTGGCTTGTTATCCGGCCAAGCCCCGGGCTTCTATTGCCTTTCCAGGACCAACCCCTACCCACACCCAACTTCCTGTCCCCAGATGGCCCCTACCTACCAGACTGATGTGCATAGATGTCATCAACCAACCCAAAAAAGGTCCTAGACTTCTACTGTTTCCAATATGATAGCAGTGATACTACAGGAGGGTTACCTCCTTGTGATCAAATCTGGGCTCTACTATCTAACATCTCTGCGACCTTAAGCAAATTACACAACCTTTTTTAAGCCTTCATTTCCCCCCGTAAAAATGGGAAAATACAGCTGGGTGACGTGGCTCAAGCCTGTGATTCTGGCACTTTGAGGGGCCGAGGTGGGAGGATCACTTGAGTGCAGGAGTTCAAGACCTGGGCAACAACATGAGACACTGTCTCTACAAAAATTTAAAAATAAAAGTAAACAAAAATAAATGGGAAAATAATAAACAGTCCCTGCTCATCTGCTTGTTTTCTGCATTCATTAAGATAATGTATGTAAAGTTTGCCACAGTGACTAATATAGAAGTCAGTGTTCCTTAAATGTTCACTATTATTATTACTCTTAATAACATCACCACCACCATTAGCACAATGCAGACAGGGCACAGCACACAGGCACATGTGGTTAACACCAGACAAAAGGCTTCCGTGTTCATCTTCTCATTCAGTTTCTCATGACAAGCCTGTGAGGCTGGCAGGGCAGAAATTAGGGCCCAGCTTTTGTTTTTTGTTCTTTGAGATGGAGTCTCGCTCTGTAGCCCAGGCTGGAGTTCAGTGGCGTCATCTCAGCTCACTGCAACCTCCACCTCCCAGGTCTGGTTCAAGTAATTCTCCTACCTCAGCTCCCCAAGTAGCTGAGATTACAGGCACAAGCCACCATGCCCAGCTAATTTTTGTATTTTTTAGTAGAAACGGGGTTTCACCATGTTGGCCAGTCTGGTCTTGAACTCCCGACCTCGTGATCCACCCACCTTGGCCTCCCAAAGTGCTGGGATTACAAGCGTGACCCACAGCACCAGGCCTGGGCCCACCTTTTAAAGATGAGGTGGCTGAGGCTCAGAAAAGTGACTTCCCCATATGCACATAGTTGTGGTGGGGACTCAAGTCCATGGCATCCAACTTCCAAACCCTGGGCTCTTCCCGCTTCCCATGCCACCTTGTCTCCTACAAAGGGTTCGGTGCGCTCGCACTGGAGCTGTCTGGCCTGAGAAATGCCAGTGAGCCAGAGTTTTTTGTTGGGTTGCAGGCTCAGCCATCGCCTGGTGGGAGGAATCATTTCTTCATTGATACCACCTGGTCATCCTCTCCTTCTCTACCCAGGGCTACTATGAGGATAATGAGTGGGAAATAGCTGTGAAGAATATAACGATGCTCATCTGGTCTAATCCCTGCTTGAAACCCGATCCCCCACGAGCAGGAAGTAGAGGCATGGGTTCTCCCCTGGGCCAGGCTGAGCAGCCCTCACCGAGAAGGAATCCACGGCCGAGAGCCTTGCTTGAGCCACGAGTGACACTCGGGTCACTCCAAGCCACTCAACACCTCCAATCCAGCCAGCCCAGCTTCCACTGGAACCCATAAAACAATGGCTGCTAAAGCCAGACAGACCTGGTTCCCACGGCAAAGAAACCTCACAGTGGACCCTAATCCAGAAAGGCACCAAGCGTGCTGGAAAGAGGGTGGGGCCAGGAGACCTGGGCTTGGAGCCCGACTTCCCCACCGAGTAGCTGGGGGAGCTTGTGCAAGTCATCTCACATTTTTTTTTTTTTTTGAGACGAAGTCTCACTTTGTTGCGGAGGCTGGAGTGCAGTGGCACAATCTCGGCTCACTACAACCTCCAACCTCCACCGGGTTCAAGTGATTCTCCTGCCTCCGCTTCCCAAGTAGCTGAGACTACAGGCGCAAGCCACCATGCTGGGCTAATTTCACCATGTTGGCCACACTGGTCTTGAACTCCTGACCTCAAGTCATCCACCTGCCCCAGCCTCCCAAAGTGCTGGGATTACAGGCATAAACCACTATGCCTGGCCCTCGCCATTATTTTTAAAATTTGGTTATGCCCAGCTCCATCTCACCAAGTATATATGGTGGCTTAGAATAATACAAACGACACAAAAGAATAAAACAAACAGTCAAGAAAACAGGGCAAGGCAAAAATGAGTATACAGACAATAATAAAGTGGGGTGGGGGGTGGGGGGCTGGGGTAAGATCAGCACACAGAAATGTGAGTCATATGGTCCCTTCCTGTGGAAGTGTCAAGATGGGCCACACATCTAGCTCTCAAGTGCTTGTAACCAAAGCCAAAGGAAAACATGATGAGCGACATGCTTCTCGGTGCCCATAACACAGAAACAAACCAGTTGTTCCAGAGAAATACATCTTTCCTGGCCTGATTCAGAGCCTCAGAGAAACCTCCCTGTCCATCCTTCATAATGGGACACAGTGATACAGCAGCTAAGGCCAGCAGCATCCCCACCTCAGACTCCAATGTCTCTTCCAGAAATTCCTTATTTCACCAGCTCCTCTTGCAATTTGATGACATAATCCAAAAAGGATAATTCAGCTGCCAAAGTAGCCAAGTCACTTTACCCCTAGAGCTCAGTTACCTCATGTTTAAAATGGTCCATCTGGCCGGGCGTGGTGGCTCACACCTGTAATCCCAGCACTTTGGGAGGCCAAGGCGGGTAGATCACCTGAGGTCAGGAGCTCCAGATCAGTCTGGTCAACATGGTGAAATCCTGTCTCTACTGAAAAATACAAAAATGAGCCAAGCGTGGTGGCGTGCACCTGTAATCCCAGCTACTCAGGAAGCAGAGGCAGGAGAATCACTGGAACCCGGGAGGCGGAGGCTGCAACACCTGTTTGATTTTGTTCAGGCCGGAGTTCTCCAAACTTGCTTAACTACAGCCTCCCCTTTTCCTCACACAGAATGAAGGATAGACCCACTTTCATTCTCATGATCCCAGAGGACTCTAAACGATCCTAAGAAGGAAAGGGGCCACAACCCCATAGACAAGAGATGGCCCCAAAACAGCAAAGGAACAAAGAGCAGCCACACTCTTCATGCCAGTCCCCTCTACCATCACCACCTACTAACTCTGGAACACATCATGTTTCTAAAAATCAGACGGATCCTTCAGACCTAAATAGCAGGCTTCGTCCGAACAGATGGACACTCTGGTTGCCCCTGCACATTCCAGAACCCACTTGCTCTGCCCAACATCAGCAAAGCCAACTCCCAGCCTTCCAGTTCAGGGCCACGTGAATACCCAAATAAAGGCCAGATCCCAGAAGCTGGGGCCAGTGGAAGGTCCTCGTGGCCGCTGGGAGGGCAGCACTTTTTTGAAGTGGGCAGAGGAGGAAGGATCTGGGTGCATGTCCCCGAGTCCCAGGGTGGCCACCCACAGGGCGCCTCACATGGTTCTGCTTGGCTCAGTAGGACAAGAGACTCCTGGCAACCGCTCCCTCGCTGTGCTCACTGCTTATTTACCCACACAGCCGTGAGCTGCCCCACTGTCCCGCCTCTGCAGGTCGATGCCAGCACCCCAGCTCCCAGAGAGAAAGCAAGCAGGCAGGTGGTCAGGCCACCCAAAGGACAAGCACCCCCTTCCCCACGAGAAGCAAGGTTCTCCTGGGCACACCACAGAGCTTCCCCAGGCAGGAAATGATTAACAAGTGTTTACGGAGCACTTCCGGGAGGCTGGGCCTCATCTCCCCCACTGGTCCTCCAATCCCGGGGCCCACTGAGTCATATGAGTCTACCTAGTACTGGCAATGGCACCTGCAGGGACTGAGTTCTGATAGACCGCTGGCCTTAACCTCTGACCCTTGGAAGCTGCTGGGCTCCAAGCCAGTGGTCCATGCCTGGTGTGGCATCAACACAGACACCAGATTCACCATCTTCCTAGTTCTAAATGCCCATTCCGTGTGTTTGAAAGAAAATAAGTGGCCTGTGGGTGAACATGAGCCCAAATGTAATTTAGTATCACCTGCTGGTACTTTTGGCCCCATGGGGCTTGGCATCTTGAATGCAACTTTTAATGCCTGGGTTGAGTGCCAGGATATGAAGATGGATGAGAGCTCCGAGCCCCGTCTCAAGGGGCGAATCCCAGAGGGCTCTTCTCCCGAGGCCACTCCAGGAGCATCTTGCCCTTCCCAGCCCCACCAGTCCGCCAGCATTGCTCTCGCCTCCTGAAACATTGTTCCTCAAAGCTCACACGATCATGAGTTCCAGGACTGTGAGGACACTGCCCTCCACGTTTACTTCCCTGGTGCTTAGCACGGGGCTTGGCACAGAGCAGGTGCTCAGGGAAATCCTGCTGAATGAACAGGCGTGGCGAGCGGCACTCTGGGTGGCTAGAATATAGTCTAAGACCTTCTGACATGGCCTCGAAAATGCCAACCTCGAAAACATGACCTTGGGGCAGTCACTCAATTCAATGAGCACCACTTACCAGGAGGGTGTGGGTCAAAACAAGCTAATCCACAAGGCTGCCACCAGCCAAACACTCACAAAAAAGAAATGAGTAGAAAACTGGGGCTGTGACTAGCACTGCGCTCACCCCAGCAACACCCACTTCACAGATCCCCCACACTGTAACCTCAAGTATGAACTCATGGGACTCCCCACAAGAAGCCACCCGAACTACAAAACACGTGTAAATGGAAACCACTGTGCTCTGTCACTTCAACAGAGCAGACCTAAATCTTCCTCACTGCACTCTTTAGTGTTCCCTCCTTAAGCAAGTATTTTTTAAAAACTGATGCAGGGTGCAGTGGCTCACACCTATAATGCCAGCACTTTGGGAGGCCAAGACAGGAGGAATCACCTGAGCCCAGGAATTCAAGATCAGGCTGGGCAACCTGTTGAGACCTCATCTCTACAAAAAAAAATTTTTAATTAGCCAGGTATGGTGACACGTGCCTATGGTCCCAGGTACTTGGGAGGCTGTGGTGGGAGGCTGCAGTGAATGATGTGTGTTCGTGCTACTGCACTCCAGCCTGGGCAACAGAGCAAGACCCTGTCCCAAAAATTACAAGAAAAAAGGGTTCCAGACACTTACTGAGCATCATATGTATGAATTTAAAAAGGAGGGAGGAGCCGGGCATGGTGGCTCATGCCTCTAATCCCAGCCCTTTGGGAGGCTGAGGCAGGAGAATCGCTTGAACCCAGGAGGTGGAGGTTGCGGTGAGCCGAGATCGCACCATTGTACTCTACCCTGGGCAACAAGAGTGAGACTCCATCTCAAAAACAAAAAAAAAAAAAAGGAGGGAGAAGAGGCAGCATTCTCCTTTAAACAAAGCAGGTTTTCTTGGTCTGCCAGAGTGCCCCTAACTCTCTACTGCCTTATTAACACCAATCACATAAGGGGCCCATCACATTCTGAGCTGTTTAATGAGAATAAGGCAGGAGAAAACACTTGGGACACTCTGAGCCCCTGATCAGCGTCACCTTCTTAAGTGACTCCACTCAAGGGTACCCATCTAGTAAGGGGTAAGGCCAGAAACAGAGCCCAGGCTACCTCCCGCCTCCAAGTCCGGCTCCCATCTTACCATCAGCACAGCACAGGACACCTTGTGCACATACATTATTGCTGCACGGGCTTGATCTGGATGGATCTCGCTTATAAACAAGCATACACAGCCCCAAGCTATCGAAAGTAGCAAGACTGATCAAGCCTTATAGATTAAATGTCTTACAAAATGTGGTGACTCCCCCATGACAATGAAAGCTGAAAGGCAGATTGTGCCAACGCTGATCTCTGCCTGTGCCAAAGGGGCCTGGTCCCTGAACAGGCAGTAGGAACCACCACTGACCTCTGTCCTGGCCACCTCTTGGAACAATACGCCCACCCTGCTCACCAAACCCCATTCTTTATTTAAAGACCCAACTTGCCGGGAGGGACGGTGTGTGCCTGTAATCCTAGCTACTCAGTTGGCTAAAGCAGAAGGATCGCTTGGGCTCAGGAGTTCAAGTCCAGCCAGAGCCACACAGCAAGACCCTGTCTCCAAAATAATGATAATAGGCCAGGCGCGGTGGCTCATGCCTATATTTCCAGCACTTTGGGAGGCCAAGGCAGGCTAATCACCTGCAGTCAGGAGTTCAAGACCAGCCTGGCCAACATGGTAAAACCCCATCTCTACTAAAAAATACCAAGACTTACCCGGGTGCGGCGGCACATGCCTATAATCCCAGCTATTCAGGAGGCTAAGACAAGAGAATTGCTTGAATCCAGGAGGCGGACGTTGCAATGAGCCAAGATCGTGCCACTGCGCTACAGAGTAGATGAGACTCTGCCTCAAAAAGTAAAAATAGTAAGAAGAAAAGCCTGACTCCAGTCCCATGTCTTCAGTTCATTCAACAAATTACTGAGCACCTAATGCGTGGCGCTGTGGTTCACTCCTGCAATCCCAGCACTTTGGGAGGCTGAGGGGGGAGGATCACTTGTGGTCAGGAGTTCGAGACCATCCTGCCCAACATGGCAAAACCCTGTCTCTACTAAAAATACAAACTATTAGCCAGGCATGGGTGGTGGGAACCTGTAATCCCACCTACTCAGGAGGCTGAGGCAGGAGGATCGATTGAACCTGGGAGTGGGAGGTTGCAGTGAGCTGAGATTGTACCACTGCACTCCAGCCTGGGTGACAGAGCTTGATAGACTCCGTCTCAAAAAAAAAAAAAATTACTGAGAACCTACTGGGTTGCCAGGCCCTGTGACACAGTGTCCTTGGGAAACCCAGTGTATTTAGGGAGACAGAGGAACAAGAGTTACTCCATCACGTGCAAGGGCCTAGTGGCAAGAAAGGGTGTGACACATTGGAGAGATTGTAAGAAATTTGGGATGGTGAGTCCCCAGAGTATGTATGTCCAAAAACGCTGCACTACCTGCTAAGCCAAATAACTCAAAAGTATCCAAAAGGCCCGGGGGGCCTTGATGGCTCAGAGCACTAGATAACTTGGTTGGTCCGATCAGAGCCACAGCACCTGAAGCCCTTTCTCTGAAAGCCTAGATATCTCATTTAATTTTCCCAACAACCTAAAGAGACAAAGTGCTAGTCCCACTTCACAGCTGAGAAGGCTGAACTTGGACAGATCCAGTGACCTGCCCAGGGGCACACAGCAGTTGCATGGCAGAGCCCAGACTTGGCCCAGGTCTGCCTAACTTGCTTTTTAAGCACCTCATTATAGTGCACCACATATCCATACAAAGCATGGCTTCAAGTCTGAGGTCTGTTTGTTTGACCTTTTTTTTGAGTCACAGTCTCACTCTATTGCCCAGGCTGGAGTGCAGTGACACGATCTTGGCTCACTACATCCTCCGCCTCCCAGGTTCAAGTGATTCTCCTGCCTCAGCCTCCAAAGTAGCTGGGACTACAGGCATGAACCACCATACCCAGCTAGTTTTTGTATTTTTAGTAGAGATGGGGTTTCGCCATATTGGCCAGGCTGGTCTCGAACTCCTGACCTCAGACGATCCACCCGCCTCAGCCTGCCAAAGGGCTAGGATTACAGGCGTGAGCCACCGCACCCAGCCTGTTTGACCAAATTAGGTTTATACTTTACTTTGAAGCCCACGTCTTTAAATTTTTTACATCATAAGCATCCTGCCATATCATGAAACATTCTTTCAATGCATTGATAATGACTGCATAGCAGTCCACAATTTCAGCAACCATCCACTGCTCAATACTTAGGTTGTTTCTAACATACGGCTTCTCATTTTTCTTTTAACAGACCAACCCACACACAGTTCATCCCATCATGTCCTCACAGTGGGAAACCCTGCAACCCTGATACCACCCATTGCGCGACTTATCTCACACAAGGATGAGTAAGACAATGACTTTCAACCAAATATCAGCAAGTTTTATTATAGAAGGAACTACTTTCCTTCCCTAACCCATCCCCCAGTTTTGCTGACAATAATCCATTTGGTTACCGGGTTGATTTCTCTATTAGGCGCAAATGCAATAAACTGGGGTGTGGGGCATGGTGGCTTATGACTGTAATCCTAGCACTTTGGGAAGCAGGTGGATCACCTGAGGTCAGGAGTTTGAGACCAGCCTGGCCAACATGGTGAAACCCCCACCTCTACTAAAAATACAAAAAAATTAGCCGGGTGTGGTGGTGCATGCCTGTAATCCCAGCTACTTGGGAGACTGAGGCAGAATTGCTTGAACCCAGGAGGCGGAGGTTGCAGTGAGCCATGATCATGCCGCTGCACTCCAGCCTGGGTAACAAGAGCAAAATTCCATCTCAAAAAAATAAATAAGTTGGGTTAAAGGTATGAAACATCTGACAGCAAATACCCACAGGGTCCAGGCATGGACTTAGCTTCCCCTCAAAACAGATTCCAGAATTCAGTAGACACCTTCCACTCTTCCCCAGAAGTAACAGATTTCCCTCCAGCAGATCACCTGGCACAGGTCAGAACTCAACCCGAAAAGCGCAATTCAGCATCCATTAAAAACAGGTCAAGGCCGGTGTGGTGGCTCACACCTGTAATCTCAGCACCTTTGAGAGTCCAAGGCAGGCGGATCTCAAGGTCAGGAGATCAAGGCCATCCTGCCCAATACGGTGAAACCCCATCTCTACTAAAATACAAAAAATTAGCTGGGTGTGGTGGTGCACGCCTATAGTGCCAGCTACACGGGAGGCTGAAGCAAAGGAATCGCTTGAACCTGGGAGGCAGAAATTGCAGTGAGCCAAGATCGCGCCACTGCACTCCAGCCTGGCAACAGTCTAGAACTCCATCTCAAAAAAAAAAAAAACAGGTCAAAAATAGGTATGTCTCTGAACACCCTGTGTGCTCACCACTGCATCTTTAGTGTCTGAAACAAGAGCGCAGAAAAACAAGGAACTGGAGCCAGGAACCTGGGCTCACATTAAGACTCGCTGTGTGGTTTTGGGCAAGTCACTTCCCCTCTCTGGGCCTTGGTTTCAACATCTCCAAAGTAAACCGTTTGCATTAGATGACCCTCAGTGACCCTTCCAGCTCTGAATGAGGCCCTTGGGCCTAACCAGTTTTGTAAGTGACCAGTGACCATACACCATGATGTCAACTCACAAGTATAGCTCCTCCCAGATTGCTGCTGCCTGGAAGGAAGACAACAGGAACGCACAGAAGAAAAAGGCCTCACACCTAGGTCCCCTATGGAGCCATTGGTCAGAGGAAAGGGGGACACCTCAGACTGCTCTCTAATTCAGGGGTATGGGTAGAATTCTGACTTCATATTTGAAAAATCTACTAACCTTTATCCCATAAGCCTATCTTCTAAGACAAAGGTATTTATCACATTTTTAAAAAGTGACTGATTCATAACAATCCTACAAAATACCGGAGTTAGAACAAGAGCAAGTCATCACCATACCAACGCCAAAGGGGAGGTTTCTGTCTTTATTTTCTAACTGGCAATGACAAGCTTTTTACAAAACCCAGGCAAGCTGCAAGTCAGTGATAAAGGGGACAGTCGGCCTTGCCACTTGAACAGAGATAGGCCCAGATAGGCAAGGACACTGGGTGACCTCTAAGACCCAGAAGAGCCTCACTGGTTTTAAGGTAATGCCCAGCAGGAATGAGGCAGGGGTGTCCCAGGTGATGAAGGGGGCTGCTGACGCTGTGTGAGTCAACACCAGACTCTTCCCGGAAACAAAGGCTCAAGTTCAAATACGTACTAGGAAAAACTGATAGTCTCTGGATTCCAACCAGCTCTTCAGCCTCCAGGTGGGAGCTTTTGCAGGGTTCACAGCTCCCCTAAATAGACAGAGATGTCCATCGAGATGACCAGGCTACCTCCTTCCACACCTACCTGCACCTGCTGCACGCGCGTCCCTCCCTGCCCCTAGGTTAAAAGTTCTGCAGGTCCTAGAAGGTTCTGCTCTCCTTTCCCACCCCACCTCTCTCGCCCCCATCCTCTCTTTCTCTCTCTCCCTCTCTTCCTCCCCAGTCACCCTTGGGAGAGGCAGGAAGCCAGCAGAACCCCAGGTTTCAGATGAGAAAGGTGATACTCAAGAGACAAGATCAGCCCAAGGTCACACCGGCCTCAGCAAGAGTCCAATCCACTCTCCGAACTCGAAGTCTTTCTCCTATCACATTTTCACATCGGTCCTGTGGGTGCTGCCTCTGAAACAGCTCCTCTCGTCCCACAACCACTACCCTACCCGTCCAGGTCCAGCCCACTGCCTCTCCCCAGCGCCGCACAGCCTCTGGGCCTCTCCCAGCAAGACCACTGCCATCGCCTGGCCCAGCAGGGGCAGGTGGCCGCAGGCTGGCTAAGAGCCGGACAGGGCTGCGATCTGCCATCGTCTAGCCGTGCAGCTTACTTAACCTCACTGAGCCTGAGTGCCCTCATCTGTAAAAATAGGATAATAACCCTGCCTCCAAGGGTCACTTGAAAGAAAGGAAGCACATAAAGCTTGCCTTAAACCCGGCCCAGTAAGGGCAGACACACACACAGGCTCCTCACAGCCCACCCCACCCAAAGGTTCCAAACACCACTCCCCACTTCAAAATCCTCCCACGTTGAAAACATGTGGCCACACAAACGCTGGTACACAAATGTTCTTTGCAGTGTCACTCACAATAGCCAAAAAGTAGAAATGACATAAACGTCCATCAACTCATAAAAGGATAAACAAAACATGGTATCTCTCTGTGATAAAATATCATTCAGCCATAAAAAAAAAATAATAATAATAATAAAGAACAACGCAGTGATACCTGCTCCAGTATGGATGGACCTTGAAAACATTATGCTAAGTGAAATAGCCAGAATCAAAAGCACACACAGTGTATGATTCTACTCACATGAAATACACAGAACAGGTAAATTCACAGAAACAGAAAGCAAATTGGTGGTTGCCAGGAGATGGGGAAGGGAGAAATCAGGAGCAAGTACTGGTGGGCATGGGGTTTCTTTTGTGAGTAATGAAAATATTCTGGAACTAGACAGCAGTGATGGTTGCACAATTCCGAATATACTAAAAACAACTGAACTGTATGTTTTTTTTTTTTAAGGTGGTGTCTCACTCTGTCATCCAGGCTGGAGTGCAGTGGCATGATCTCCACTCACTGTAACCCCCACCTCCCGGGTTCAAGCGATTCTCCAGCCTCAGCCTCCCAAGCAGCTGGGATTACAGGCACGTGCCACCACACCTGGCTAATTTTTGTATTTTTAGTAGAGACGGGGTTTTACCATGTTGGTCAGGCTGATCTTGAATTACTGACCTCGTGATCCACCCACCTCAGCCCCTGAAAGTTCTGGGATTACAGGCGTGAGGCACCACGCCCAGCCTTGAACTATATGCTTTTTAAATGGGTGAATTTTGCTGTATGTAAATTATATCTCAGCAAAGCTGGTATTTTTTTAATTGCCATCAAAAATACAACAAAAAAATAAAATGATTAATATTTACAACATGAAAAGAAAATTCTTCTGTGGGCCGAGAGAGTTGGCTCATGCCTGTAATCCCATGAGCCAACTTTGGGAGGCCGAGGCAGGCAGATCACGAGATCAGGAGTTCGAGACCAGCGTGGCCAACACAGTGAAACCCTGTCTCTACTAAAAATACAAAAAAAAAATTAGCCAGGTGTGGTGGCATGTGTCTGTAGTCCCAATTACTCAGATGGCTGAGGCAGGAGAATCACTTGAATCCAGGAGGCGGAAGTTGCAGTGGGCGGAGACCACGCCATTGCACACCAGCCTGGGTGACAGAGGGAGACTCCATCTCAAAAAAAAAAAAAAAAAATGGCTGGGCATGGTGACTCATGCCTGTAATCCCAGCATTTTGGGAGGCCGAGGCGGGTGGATCACGAGGTCAGAAATTCAAGACCAACCTGGCCAAGATGGTGAAACCCTGTCTCTACTAAAAAGACAAAAATTAGCCAGACATGATGGCAGGTGCCTGTAATCCCAGCTACTCCAGAAGCTGAGGCAGAATAATTGCTTGAACCTGGGCAGCAGAGGTTGCAGTGAGTTGAGATCATGCCACTGCACTCCAGCCTGGGTGATAGAGTGAGATTCTGTCTGAAAAAAAAAAAAAAAGAAAAGAAAATCCTTCCATGATATCTCATTCTCTACAAGATAGAGTCTAAATCACACAGGCATCCTCCAAGTCTAGCCCCAGCCTACCTTACCAGAAACACCCTGCATTTGCCCAGCAAGACCCCTCGCTGTACCCCAAATGAGTCTTCCCCACTGCAGGCCTGGGCTCCTAACATTCACCCCACAGCAGCGACAGTTACTCACTTGGCCTGATTCTTGTCTCAAGTCCTGGTTGTTCCTCTGAGGCCTGCACTGCCTACGACTTGAAACTCCCTGACCAGCCCATCTACCTCCCCAACTAAGCTGGAGCCTCCTAAAGGAAAGACACCTGGGCAGCCTGTTTCCCTCCTCTCCTGACCCCGCCCCTCAGGGCAACAGTAACAACAGCTGTCACCATGACTTCCCGTATGCAAAATCCTTGACAAAATGACAGCGGCCCTTATCAACCTGATTTCCAAGTAAAGAAACTAAGGTGTGAAGTGAGGAAAGGGTAGGGAGGAAGCAGGGGAAGAATTTGATCAAGGCGTGGTGCAAGGAGCAAAGCTAGGATTTGAACTCAACATTCTCTTCCCAAGGCGCTAGCACACACTGCCTTCCTAAGATATAACCAGGAATGTGTAGACAGGTAGTAGGTGTCAGTCATATTTCATTCTGCAAGTGTTCATCCAACATTCACATCATTTGGGTTTAAAGCTAGATACGAGGCTGGGCGCGGTGGCTCACGCCTGTAATCCAAGCACTTTGGAGGCCAAGGTGGGCGGATCACCTGAGGTCAGGAGTTCAAGACCAGCCTGACCAACATGGTGAAACCCCGTCTTTAAAAAAAAAAAAAAAGAAAAAAAAAAAAAGCTAGATACTAGAGAGCAGACACTCCCTAAAATATATAGCGGTAAAAATAAAATGAGTGCACCTGATGACCTTTGCAGTCAGGTTATCTACAGCTAGGCTCAGCTGATTTCTGGCTACAGTTAGACTTTTTCTGGGTGCCACCAGACAAGTGCAGATTTCAGTACAAAACATAAACAATGCTTTGACATCTTCCCTGAGCATTAAAGAAAATGTAATTTATTTTTTTAAAAAAGATCACACAAAACATGTTCTATGTGAGTCACACACACAGACAAAAAGTGGTGCGAGGCAGAGCCCAGCTGGCATGTGTGCAAATGCAAATTAAATTTAAAATCCTGGCTGGGCTGGGTGTGGTGGCTCAAGCCTGTAATCCCAGCACTTTGAGGGGCCAAGGCAGGTGGATCATCTGAGGACCGGAGTTCGGCACCACCCTAGCCAACATGATGAAACCCCATCTTTACTAAAAATACAAAAAATTAGCCGGGTGTGGTGGCGGGTGTCTATAATCCCAGCTATCGGAAGGCTGAGGCAGAAGAATCGCTTGAACCCGCGAGTTGGAGATTGCAGTCGACCAATATGGTGTCACGGCACTCCAGCCTGGGCAATGAGCAAAATTCCGTCTCAAATAAATAAATAAATAAATTTAAAATCTTTTCTTTTAATGATAATACCCAGTGCCGGGATGGACGAAATGAAACAGGCAGTCTCATACATTCTAATAGCAACGTAAACAACGAATTCTTTTTGGAAAGTCATTACACAAGTGGTGTCTAGTATCAGAAAGATGTCTGGAAATTAACCCTGAAGGAAGAATTTCTGCTTCACAGAAAATGCTGTATTCATGAGGATATTGGTCCTTGTACCACTTGAAATGGTGAAAAATTGACTACTGCTTAAATCTCTAGGAAAAAGGCTAAATGAATTACAGTACAAACACTTCATGCAGCATTCTGTAGCTATTAAACATCACGGTTTATATCATCCATGTATCAACATGGAAAAAGTAAAAAGTTCTCTTTATTTAGTCTTTCAGCATTAAAGGATCTGAAACTGTCCCTGCTCTGTGATTATAATTATTTTAAAAAAGAAGCCACCTGGAATAAATCGTGTTCTAACTACTTTAAAATTATAACAGTTTTGTGATGGGGGGATAAACGGCTTTTTTTTTCTTTCTCTAGTTTCTATATTTCTTTTAACACTGTTATACCACCGTTACCTAACTAAGAAAAAACAAATTTTTCTAAATGACCAAGGTCATTTTGAAGCTTCTCGGTGTCACATAAACACTGAGGCCTGCCTGCCCCAACGACAGCAGCCACTTGAAATGCAGCTCTCGCTGCTCTTTCTTCTGTTTATCAAAACAGGGCAAAGCCACCCAGAAAACTTGCCTCAGCAAGGTGACCTGACCTCAGGCCAATCATAGTCACAAATCTTCATTTCCAATAAAAACAATCACAACGAAGAAAAGCACCCAGCTACCAGTTATGGAAAAGCAAAGGATTGATGAGCTGGGAATGACAGGACAGTGAATTACTGTTTTTGCTTCTTTGTTTTCTTGGGTTTTTTGTACTAACCATAGTCACAAGGCTTAGCACAAAGTAGGCACTCAATAAGTATTTGAAGCAGGGCCGGGTGCAGTGGCTCGTGCCTGTAATCCCAGCACTTTTGGAGGCTGAGGCGGGCAGATCACGAGGTCAGAAGATCGAGACCGTACTGGCTAACATGGTGAAACCCCATCTCTAGTAAAAATACAAAAAATTAGCTGGGTATGGTGGCACGCGCCTGTAATCCCAGCCACTCGGGAGGCTGAGGGAGGAGAATGGCTTGAACCCAGGAGATGGAGGTTGCAGTGAGCCCAGATCGCACCACCGCACTCCAGCCTGGGCAACAGAGAGAGACTCCATCTCAAAAAAAAAAAAAGTATTTGAAGTAGAAAAAGTGCATTTGCCCGTTTGTAAATTTTAAGGGAGTGAGGCTTGGCACAGTGGCTCACACCTGTAATCCCAGCATTTTGGGAGGCCGAGGTGGGTGGATCACTTGAGGTCAGGAGTTTGAGACCAGCCTGGTCAAAATGGTGAAACCCTGTCTCTACTAAAAATACAAAAATTAACCAGGCATGGCGGTGCACACCTGTAATTCCAGCTACTCAGGAGGCTAAGGCAAGAGCATGACTTGAACTCGGGAAGTGGAGGTTGCACTGAGCTGAGATCCCGCCACTGCACTCCAGCCTGGGTGACAGAGCAAGACTCCATCTTAAATTTAAAAAAAAAAAAAATGTTTTAAACGGGAAAACGCACTCATTTTCCCATTTAAGAAAATGAAGGGAGTGCCCATAGTCCCTGAGTACCAAGGCCCAAAACGCCATGCACACCCCTGGCCTGAACATTGCACTCCCTGCGGTCTCATCAACAGAAGCTGTGCTTGCAAGTGAGCAGGCAGGAAACTGGTACTTTTGTCACCAACTTGACAACAAAACAGTCAGAAAACTGAAATGCCACTGGGAGAGTAAATGTCAAAGGGGGAGGGGTAGCTAACAGTTTACCAAGTATCTCTGCACCGCTACCTGTTCCAGGGCCTGTGGGCATGATTTCATAGAGTCCTGCCTAACACTCTGACTCTAGCACCAAGAAGCCTAGGCTTGAACTCTGACTCCTTAACTGATTGGCTGTGTGGCCTCAGACTGGTTGCTTAGCTTCTCTGCATCTCATTTTCCTCTCCTGCAAAATGAAAGCAAGAAGAGACCTACCTCATTGGGCGTCATGAGGATTCACTCAGCCAATACACACAAACCACTGAGTACAGTGTCTGGCACAAGCACAGCATCTGTCAGTTACTTATTAGCATCGTGCTTACATTTTGCAACCCAGACAAACTGAACCTCACAGAGGTTTTAGTAACGTCCCAAGGTCACACAGCTTTGTAAGAGGCAGTGCTGGGATTCAAACCCAAATCAAAGGATCTGTGTTCTTTTTACCAGAGCAAGCTAAACCCCACCTTCAGGATTATTATGGTTCCCGCCCCAAAAATTATTATGATTCTGCACACACACATACACACACACACACACACACATACACACACACAATTTAGGGCTGTCATTGCAAAAGGTAAGAATATTACGAGATAGGCCAGGTGTGGTGGCTCATGCCTGTAATTCTAGCACTTTCGGAGGCCGAGGTGGGTGGATCACCTGAGGTCAGGAGTTTGAGACCAGCCTGGCCATCATGGTGAAACCCCATCTTTAAAAGAAAAAAAAAAAAAAGAATATTATGAGATAATAAGAAGTGATATGGGGCCGGGTACAGTGGTTCATGCCTGTAATCCCACGGCTTTGGGAGGCTGAGGCGGGCAGATCATTTAAGACCAGGAGTTCAAGACCAGCCTGGCAAACCTGGCAAAACCCATTTCTACAAAACCACAAAAATTAGCTAGGTGTAATGGTACACACTTGCAGTCCCAGCTACTGAGGAGGCTTGGGCATGAGAATCGCTTGAACCTGGGAGGCAGAGGTTGCAGTGAGCCAAGATCGCACCAATGCACTCCAGCCTGGATGACAGAATGAGACTCTGTCTCAAAATTTAAAAAAATACTAATTCCAGTCTATTGTAACCTGTGGATAATACCAGCTCCATGTCAGGGTGGTTCTTTCAATTCATTCACCAAAGAAGTTTGCTTTTGAGGCACCCTCTGTCCTACACATGAGGATGTCAGACATACAGGGTTCCACCCTCCTGAACTCATAATCCAGGAGGTAGGCAGACCGACAGAAAGGAGTAGGTGCTGAGGATGAGAGGAAATGAAGGAGAATGATGGGTAGAAGGGCCTGAGCGATGAGAAGGAGCCGTACCAGGCCCTGAGGGAGAGGGGTAGGGTGGGTTCAAATGTCTGTTGTACTCGGGCCAGATGACTGTAGTCTGTGAACAGGCAGTGAGCAGCCAGGATGAGGTCGGCGGGTAGAGGAGAGGAAGGGGTCTGATCAACCTGATCTAAGGTTCAGAGTCTTGCAGGCCACTGTCAGGGCTTATACTAAGAGCGATATGAAGCCATGTAGGCTTTTAAGCATGGAATAACACAACTCAGTTTACAGGGTAAGAAGCAAGCCAGGTGAGGTAGCTCACACCTGTCATCCTAGCACTTGGGGAAGTCAAGACGCAAGGTTCGCTTGAGCCCAGGACTTGAAAACCAGCTATGGCAACACAGTGAGACCCACATTTCTACAAAAAACCAGCTATGGCAACATAGTGAGACCCACATCTCTACAAAAAAAAAAAAAATTAAATTAGCCAGGAGAAGTAGCACACACCTGTAGTCCCAGCTACTCAGCAGGGTGACGTGGGAGGATCGCTTGAGCCCAGGAAGTCAAGGCTGCAATGAGCTATGATCACACCACTGCACTCCAGACTGGCAACAGAGCAAGACCTTATCTCAAAAAAAAAAAGAAAAAACCCAGGGGCGGTGGCTCATGCCTGTAATCCC
Source organism: Cheracebus regulus (assembly GCA_963574635.1). NCBI lineage: Eukaryota > Metazoa > Chordata > Mammalia > Primates > Pitheciidae > Cheracebus > Cheracebus regulus. The sequence continues at coordinate 45,320 of CAUYQU010069619.1, forward strand.
AGCACTTTGGGAGGCCGAGGCAGGTAGATGACCTGAGGTCAAGAGTTCAAGACCAGCCTGGCCAACATGGTGAAACCCCATCTCTACTGAAAATGCAAAAAATTTAGGCGTGGTAGCGCAAGCCTGTAGTCCCAGCTACTAAGGAGGTTGAGGCAGGAGAATCACTTGAGCTCAGAAGGAGGAGGTTGCAGTAGGCCAAGATCATAACACTGTACTCCAGTCTGGGTGACAGAGCAAGACTCTGTCTCAAAAAAAAAAAAAAAAAAAGGAGAATCTCGGCCGGCACGACGGTAAAAGAGCCTACCATATGGGTGGCATTTGATAAAGGCCTTTTTCCCCCCTACTTTTCTTTCTCCTTGGGCCACTAGCCCTACATAACCATAGACAATCATGTTCTCCCCTTCTGGGTCTCTGTTTCCAAAGAATTTTCGTCTCAGTGGTTCTCAAGCCTGGCTACATATTAACAACATGAGGAACTTGAAAAATAAAACACCAATGAGGGCAAGAGGTGTCCATCCACCCAGATACCCAGAATCCACTGGTCTGGGGAGGGAGCTTCCAATTTGTAGTTCCCAAAAGCTTCCCAGGTACAGCCTCAGTGGAGAAGAGCCCATTTAAAGGGGCTTCTAAGGCCTTTCTACCTCAATGCTCTAAGTTCTAATTGGGAGAATTGCCAAAAGATAGAATGTGCTCTTTGAAGACAGTTCCTCCTCAATGAAGACAATCAAGCAAAAATTGGCTCACATCTGAAATCCCAGCACTTTGGGAGGCCAAGGCGGATGGATCACCTGAGGTCGGGAGTTCAAGACCAGCCTGACCAACATGGAGAAACGCCGTCTCTACTAAAAATACAAAATTAGCTGGGCATGGTGGCATGCACCTGTAATCTCAGCTACTTGGGAGGCCGAGACAGGAGAATCGCTTGAACCCGGGACAGGAAGGTTGTGGTGAGCCAAGATCACGCCATTACACTCCAGCCTGGGCAAAAAGAGAGAAACTCCAAGGCCGGGCGTGGTGGCTCACACCTGTAATCCAAGCACTTTGGAGACCAAGGCGGGCAGATCAGCTGAGGTCGGGAGTTGAAGACCAGCCTGACCAATATGGTGAGACCCCCATCTTTAAAAAAAAAAAAAACGAAAAAAAAAAAGAGAAACTCCATTAAAATAAAAAAAAAGCAAAAACTACTTGCTCAAAGATGCAACTGTATAACTGGGCATTCTTAACAGATTCCTTCCAAAAGAGATTTTTGTAGTTTGATGACTTGCTAGGTGATCGTCCAGTTAGCAAGCAAGTCTTGGGCCTCAATGTCCTCAGCTGTAACCAAAGACAGCAAATAAAAAGCATTTGTGCCACTCCTTGCCTCTCTTGTGGCCATGGCAGACATCACTAATTGATCCCAGCATAGCCTTCTACTGAGCCAGGACATCCCAAGTGATCTGAGAATCCCTTCTATATAGGGCCCAAACGGCCACTATCAATCATTTGAAGATGGACAAAAACTGGAACCCATTTGTCTTTCCTAGCCTAATGTCCCTAAGGTCTTTTCCAACTCTGACATTCTTTGAAGGGATGATCCTTTTAAACTTCCTACTACCATATCATTATCTACCAAGTTGCATGGCAATGAGCTCAGTTGGCTTGAGGCTAGTCAGACCATCAGATCACAAGTTCCATCCCTGAGGGCAGCTCTTGTTTTATTTCCTGAACTTCAGACTCTTTGTCCTCTTCAGGTAACATCCCTCCCTTCCCTGGCAACTGTACCTCCAACATGTATTTACCGAATAGGGCCTGAGATAGAGTATACAATTAGATCAGGGCAGAGCAGTCTATATTCCTGGAAAAGCTCATCAAAGCATGCATCCTTTGATCACTGGTAGTTGAAACAATAATGATGACAGCAGCTGGTGTGTACAGAGCACTTTCCGTAGGCCAGACACCTTGCCAGAGGCACTGCATACATTTTTTCCACGGAATCTTGATCACAATCCTCTAAGGTATTTATTATCCCCATTTGGCACACAAGAAAATTCAAGCTTTGAAAGCTACTAAGTTGCTGCTGATCACAAAGCGACAGAAGCAGCATTATAGAAGAGCCACATACCTGGCTCTGGAGAGGCCCCTCCACCCCTCTGTGCCTCATCTCTAAAATGGACATGATAATTTTTTCATTCATGCATAACAAAAGAACACAGTTTTGGAGCGCATGTGATAATTTCATACATTCATACAATATGTAAATATCAAATCAATGTACTTGGGGTATCTATCACCTTAAATATTTATCTTTTCTTTATGCTAGAACCAAATTGTTCTCTTCTAGCTGTTTTGAAATATACAGTAGATTATTGCAAACTGTAGTCACCATACTGATTTAGCTAACACGATATCTTTAAAATAGACATCATAATTGTAAGGATAAAATGAGAGCCCAGCACACAGTATATGACAGTCCAGTGGATGTCTCAGAAAAACCTGATGAAATTCGGGTCAAAAAAAAAAAACCAAGGATTGATGTTCTGACCAAGTCTGCTCTACACTGTGCTAGGAGCTCTTTCCTGGCCTCACGAAGTGAGGTATTCTTGATGAGTTGTGTGCACATCCCAGATTTCAGAAAGCATATTCTACCTCACTCCGCTCACCCCTGGCTGGCATCATCCTTCAAGTCAGTTTCTCCTCCTGCCTCTTTCCTGCTGTTCTCAATGTCACTGGCTGGAAGGCATTCTCTCTAGTCTTACGCCCCGAAGCCTCTAAACACTCTAAAAGCTGAAAATTGCTCCAGGGAGCTGGTGGGAGGGGAACTTGGCAGTGAATCTCTTTGTAATAGGATCTCCCTTTGACAGGGCATATCTCTAGTGTGGAAGGAACTTGGCCTCAAAGCTCCTAATAAACCACCAACCTTTCCCTTTCACATCCCTTTCACATTCCTCCTTTCACATCCCTTGCAGCAGAGCTTAGCACCACACCATCAATCACATTAACACAGGGTTCTTTCCCCACCCAGACAGGGAAAGTATCATTTACTCCCATTTTACAGAGAAGGAAGCTGAGGCTGAAAACAAATGGAGGAACTTGACACCTGGATGCCCAGACTGTGGTACAAACTCAGGCCCCAGTATCCGGAAAAAGGACTCACCGAATGAGAAAGGAGTCGACATGAACCCTCTTTTGAGCCCTGCCAACCTGGGTGTTTGTGTCATATGTAAACCTTGTTAGTTTCACGGGGAGGTCTCACCAGGAAGAAGTCAGCTACCAAAATGAGGCTGATCCCATGAGAATGAGAGGACAGCCAGTCCCACCTAGTGAGACTGCCAGGGCACAGGCCATCCTCACCGGTCCTTCAAAGAAGGTATTACCTACAGCAAGGGCAGTTTGCCCTTCAGGGGACATTTGGCAACAACTGGAGACATTTTTGCCTGTGGGGGAGGAGGCAGAGGCCTGGGAGGCTGCAGGTCATCCTGCGGTGCACACAGGACAGCCTCCTGAAACAGTGAGTCATCCAGCCTAAAACGTCAATAGGGCTGAGACTGAGAAACCACGTTCTAGAGGAAAAGGAGTTGGCCTCACTCGGCCAGGCGTGGTGGCTCACACCTGTAATCCCCACACTTTGGGAGGCCGAGGTGGGCAGATCACAAGGTCAGATGTTCAAGACCAGCCTGGCCAGTATGATGAAACCCCATCTCTACTAAAAAATGCAAAAATTAGCTGGCCATGGTGGCGGGCATCTATAGTCCCAGCTACTCGGGAAGCTGAGGCAGGAGAATCACTTGAACCTGGGAGGCAGAGGTTGCAGTGAGCCCAGGTCACAACACTGCACTCCAGCCTGGGCGAGAGAGCAAGACTCCTTCTCAAAAAAATAAAAATTAAAAAAAGTTGTCCTCACTCACCCCAGCCACATGGTAGGATAGGTGCAAGGCCTAAGCCAGATTCCAGGTAAGAGCAAAGGCTAAGCATTCCACGTGCATATTCCAAAAGACTTCGAAAGCTGGTCCCAAACTCTGTGGCCAGATAGACACTGAGGGTCCAAGTCTTACCCCACAACACATCTTCTCAAATAAGAGCTTCCACCCCCACACCCCCATCTCCAACGATTTCTCTTCACACCCTAGGATTCGGTGACCCCTCTACACAACAATAGTCCCTGGCACTGAAGCTGGCAGAAGTTGTTTGCACACGTTCAGGCCCTGCACCCTGAGCTCATGGCAACACTGGCAAGAGCTCTGCATTGCTCTGCAGCCCCAAAGTCAGGAGGGGTGAGGTGGGAGCAAATGTACTCAGGCCTACCAAGTGCCATGATCTGGACTGAGCACCTTACATGCCTTCTCTCATTTAAATCTAGTAACACAATGGCCTGGTTGTTACTACCCATTTTCCAGATGCAGTAACAGATTCTGAGAGGCTCAAGTCCCCACACAGACAGCAGGGTCACACAGCTGTAGGAGAAGAGCATGGAATTGGACACAGGCTCCTGCTGACACCAAAGCCCATGCTCTTTCCCATGTTTCTCTTCTTATGGGACATCATGAACTCATGTCATCCACGTGGGACTTCAATCTCCATGAAATCCCAAAATTTACAACAGGAAGGCCCACACTCCAACATGATATCATGACATTGCTTGATCTGAGTCAGACAGCCTCCTTACCACCTTACAGCTCCAGGATCTAAACCTCAAGGCAAAGATACTCTTGTTTTCTGTGGCTTTGGGAATCATTTCACAGCTCTGGGCATCAAGAGTCAACAAGTCACCCATCCCCATAGGAAGACAGCCTTCCCACCTGTGAGAATGGCCCAAGTCCACCTGTCCTTCCTGGAGACTCACACATGCCCTGGCCCATGCAGATTCTCCCATCCAGCTCCCTTGTGCCTCAAAGGGAGCTCACAGCTAGCTGGCAGAGGTTCTCAGCCTCAGTTTCCTGCCCTGTATCTACATTTTAGGATTAAATGAGTTAATATGTAGCATGTGCTGACAACAGTTCATGATAAATATTCAACCGATTGTAGCTACTATTGTTACTTTTATTATTCAATTTATCTTAAGGCAATCATCGGATTATGTATTCAGAGATCTAATCACAAAGTCAACTGAATAGGGCCTATCATGGGAAAAAAAAATTGGAAACAAACTAGAAGACTAATCACAGGACTTCTCAGATAAATTAAGGTACTGCCACATAATGGAATGGATGCAACAGCTAAAAGTTATACAAAGGAAGAATATTTACTGGCAGAGGGAAATGTTTGCAATACATTGTCAGTCCTTCACAGATTGCCATACATTGACCCTGAGAATAGCAAGGAGCATTCTCACACCCACAGAGGGGCTGAGGGGTAGAGATTTCTTTGTTGTACTGTACTGGCTGAATAAAAATCCTGATGCAAATGTCGTATCTAGCCCATAATATGTCCTATTTGTTTGCTTTCAAATAACATTACAAAATAATTTTTATTGAGCAACAGTGACTCTCCAGCAAGATGCCTCCTTTTTATCCTGTGGCTTCCTGGGATACCCTTAGGGAGATATCCACCTCAATTGTTTTTTTTTCTTTCTTTCTTTCTTTCTTTTTTTTTTTTTTTTGAGACAGAGTCTCACTCTGTAGCCCAATCTGGAGTGCTGTGGTGCAGTCTCAGCTCACTACAACCTCCACCTCCAGGGCTCAAGCATTTCTCCTGCCTCAGCCTCCCAAGTAGCTGGAACTACAGGCATGTGCCACCACTAATTTTTTGTATTTTAGTAGACACAGGGTTTCACCATGTTACCCAGAGTGGTCTCGAACTCCTGAGCTCAGGCGATCCACGCACCTCAGCCTACCAAAGTGCTGGGATTACAGGCATGAGCCACTATGCCCAATCCACCTCAACTGTTAAAAAATCAAAGATGTAAGTTACAAAGCACATATAGGAGGTTATCCTATTGTAGTATAAATAGACAGAATATGAATTTAGAGACAAAGATCTCCCATCAAAAAGGTACCAAGAGTTAACTTTGGCCAAGTGGAGATTACAGGTAATTTTGCTTTCTTTTATTTACCTGTATTTTCAATTTTATATATTAAAAAAAATGAACTGGACCAGGCGCAGTGGCTCACGCCTGTAATCCCAGCACTTTGGGAGGCCAAGGCAGATGGATCACCTGAGGTGAGGAGTTCGAGACCAGCCTGACCAACATGGAGAAAGCCTGTGTCTACTAAAAATACTAAATTAGCCAGGCACATCGGCGCATGCCTGTAATCCCAGCTACTCAGGAGGCTGAGGCAGGAGAATCACTTGAACCCAGGAGGTGGAGGCTGCAGTGAGCTGAGATCATGTCACTGCACTCCAGCCGGGGTGACAGAGTGAGACTGGTCTCAAAAAAAATAAATAAATAAAAATAAACTACAAATGCAATAGTGCTAGCTCTCTACCAAACCTATTTACCAAAGGAACACACAACTCTGACCCACAGCTTGCTCACTAGGGTGGTCGCCCTGAAGTTTCCAGAAAGGCAGTTACCTAAAGGCAGGCCTCCAAAGCTTTCAGTCAGCCCACTTCTCTTCCTGAAGTGCCTCTCCAGAATCGGGTTCTTCCTGCACCACCTGCTGCAGGATGGTTTCCAGCTACATACGGAGATACTGACAATGCATAATTGGGGACTTTATACTGGTTTTTTTTACTATCTCTGGAAACAGAATCCACCTCCATTCCCCACCAGGCACCTCTACCATTCCACTCCCTGGAACAGTGACTTCCAGTGTTTTCTGGCAACAGCTGAACTATGATAAGAAATTCATTTTAGAGGCAATTTAGTATACACATACACACTGCACACATGTGCACACAAATATAACTGAAATGAGTTTCACACAGTATTTACTACTAGCAAACTCTGATACTCTGATATTCTACCTTTTTTTTCCTTTTTTTTTTTTTTTGAGAATGATTTTCACTCTTTGTTGCCCATGCTGGAGTGCAACGGTGAGATCTTGGCTCACTACAACCTCCTCCCAGGTTCAAGCAATTCTCCTGCCTCAGCCTCCTGAATAGCTGGGACTACATGTGCATGCCACCACACCCAGCTAATTTTTGTATTTTTAGTAGAGATGGGGTTTCACCATATTGACCAGGATGTTCTTGATCTCCTGACCTTGTGGTCCACCCGCCTCAGCCTCCCAAAGTGCTGGGATTACAGGCGTGAGCCACTGTGCCTGGCCCTACCATTTTTTTAATGCTGGTCATAAATAACTAAATTGATGTTACATCCAGTTTCAAATACGCTGCCTTACAGCATGTAAGCCTATGATTTGGTTTTCCAAACCTTAATTGCGTATTTTCTGGAACATATTAGATCAGAACCATTTATAAATACTAATATTCACAGGACCAAAAACAGTAATTTTATATGGTTCAATCTAATAATTATGTGTGAACCAAACCGGAGGACTCCCCTGATTCACCTCTTATAAGCTAACTGAGTAATTCTTAAAAGTGGCCTAAGGCCAGGCACGGTGGCTCACACCTGTAATCCCAGAACTTTGGGAGGCCAAGGCAGGTGGATCACAAAGTCAGGAGTTCAAGACCAGCCTGACCAAGATGGAGAAACCCTGCCTCGACTAAAAATAGAAAAATTATCTGGGCTTGATGGCGGCCACCTGTAATCCTAGCTACTTGGGAGGCTGAGGCAGACAGTCGCTTGAACCCAGGAGGCGGAGGTTGCTATGAGCCAAGATGGTGCCACTGCACTCCAGCCTGGGCAACCAGAGTGAGACTTTATCTCAAAAAAAATAATAATAATCTATACTCGGGCACGGTGGCTCACACCTGTAATCCCAGCACTTTGGGAAGCCGAGGTGGGTAGATCACGAGGTCAGGAGTTCAAGACCAGCCTGGCCATCATGGTGAAACCCCATCTCTACTAAAAATACAAAAATTAGCCAGGCATGGTGGCATACATCTGTAATGCCAGCTACTCGGGAGGCTGAGGCACGAGAATCACTTGAACCCAGAAGGCGGAGGTTGCAGTGAGCCAGGATCAAGCCACTGCACTCCAGCCTGGGGGACAGGGTAAGACCTTATTTCAAAAAAAAAAAGTGGCCTATACTATGAATGTACACTATTATTATTGTGCAAACAACAGATGACACCTGTCAATTACAGCCACTCTGAGCCGCACCTTTTTAAATGGGAATAACAATGACAGACTCGGGGATGCCGTGAGGATTGAACAAGCTCGTATATGCTAAAGGGCCTTATAAACTACAGTATAAGGTTAAAAAAAATTTTTTTTTATTTTTTAAATTGTAAATTATGCCAGTGTCTCAGCAAAATAAGACAATAAAACAGCAGCCACTATCTGTTAAGGGTTTTTTTCATGCTAAACATTTGTCATGCAGATACATTTAATCCTTCACAGCCATCCTAGAAAGTAGGTATTCTTGTTGTCCCTATTATACACATGAGGACAGAAGCGACTCCACGCATTAGAAGGATTGGCCCAAGGTCACACAGGTAAGAGGTGGAGAAACTGGGTCTGTCTGACTCCAAAGCCCATGCACTAAGCACTGCCTGGCAATTTCCCTTCACACCCAGAACAATCTCCCCAGAGTTCTCCATCTCCTGGCCACAGGAACAAGACCACCAGCATGGTGTGCTCTCAGCCAGAGAGGAAAACTTCCCCATGACACAATGACGTGAAAATGTGCTGGCCCCTCAGCCAGCAGCAGGAAATGCACAATCACCTTGCTGCCGTGGAAACAGGTGACAAGTCAGCAGACTCTCAGCCTCCCATCTCCCACAGTCACAGCCAAGGATTATGCCCTTCAACTTTCCCATTGGTGGCTTAAAATAACTCCTCGACCCCACAGAAAATGTACTGAGACAGGCAGCAGCCATAGCCAGAGCTGCTAGGTCACAGATAAATAGAAATGCTCAAACCAATACAAAGAGAGTCCTGTGGGTTTTTTTGTTTGTTTTTGTTTGTTTGTTTTCTGAGACGGAGACTTTGTCACCCAGGCTGTAATACAGCTGCTCGATCTCAGCTCCTGCAACCTCCACCTCCTGGGTTCAAGTGATTCTCCTGCCTCAGCCTCCCCAGTAGGTGGGATTACAAGCATGCACCACCATACCTGGCTAATTTTTGTACTTTTAGTAGAGATGGAGTTTCTCCATGTTGGACAGGCTGGTCTCGAACTCCTGATCTCAGGTGATCCGCCCACCTCGGATTCCCAAAGTGTGAGGATTACAGGCATGAGCCAGCGTGCCCAGCCCGCCTTGTTTTTTTTTAAGAGACACAGTCAATATCTCTGCATTCCTTTGGAGCTAGAAATAGCCACTAGCCACTCTTCAGTCACATCTGGTGGTCACTTAATTTATTCAATTATGCATATTTGTCAAAAAGGAAATATTTAAATTGTGCTATCAGGGAAATTCCACTGCTTCACATTACATATTTTAATAAATTTGTGTGTGTCTGTGTGCATGTATAATACACATAGTCCATTGTGGATTTAATCTCAAACCCAATTTAAGAGGTTTCATGGGACTGGGCACAGTAGCTCACGTCTATAATCCCAGCACTTTGGGAGATGGTGGTAGGCAGATCACTTGAGGTCAGTAGTTTAAGACCAGCCAGGCCAACATGATGAAACCCTGTCTCTACTAAAACTACAAAAATTAGCCGGGCATAGTGGTGCACACCTGTAATCCCAGGCAGGAGAATCACTTGAACCTGAGAGGTGGAGGTTGCAGTGAGCCAAGATCACGCCACTGCACTCCAGCCTGGACAACAGAGCCAGACTCCATCTCAAAAAACAAAACAAAAAAGAGGTTTTATGGTATAATTTTGACAATTCGTAATTATTGATAATTATTATATTATGGCCTTTGCCCCCTAACTTTGGATCTAATTCTTCAGTAAATGGAATACCTTATGGTATTTTGTAAAATGCTCTCTTTATGTTTCCATATCCATTTACAAGGAACTTCAGCATAATATGATCACACTTAACTTATCAACTACCCTGCGTCAGAGGTACTACTATTATTAGAATTTTTGGAATATGAACAGCAAGGATCAGAAAGGTCAAGATACTTGCCCAAGATCACCCAGCTAATCAAGACTCCAACCAAGAAGTCTTGTTCCAAATTCTGTGTTCTCTTCACCACCCAAGGGTCTTAATTATCTCTGAGTTCCTAAGGAACAAGGGCTACATCTAAAATAATTCAGGGTAAAATGTGTTTGCAATACAAATGACAATCAAAGGACTAATTTCCAGAGAGCTTATACAACTTGATAACAAAGACTATACATACACAAATTTTTTTTTCTTTTTTTTCTTTTTTTTTTTAATGAACAGGGAGTTAACCAAAAAACAAAAAAATGGGGCCAGGCACAGTGGCTCACACCTGTAATCTCAGCATTTTGGGAGGCCGAGGCAGGTGGGTCACCTGAGAATAGGAGTTCAAGACCAGCCTGGTCAACGTGGTGAAATCCCGTATCTACTAAAAATATAAAAATTTAGCTGGGCATGGTGGCGCATGCCTGTAATCCCAGCTACTCAGGAGGCTGAGGCAGGAGAATCACTTGAACCTGGGAAGTGGAGGTTGCAGTGAGCCGAGCTCATGCCATTGCACTCCAGCCTGGGCAACAAGAGCAAAACTCCATACCAAAAAAAAAAGAAGAAGAAAGAAAAGAAAGAGAAAAGAAGAAGAAACAAAGGCAAATGACCAAAAACTCAACTAACTCAAAATTAAAGAGATAAATAAAAATAACAAGGTACAGCCGGGCGTGGTGGCTCACGCTTGTAATCCCAGCACTTTGGGAGGCCGAAGAGGGCCAATCACCTGAGGTTGGGAGTTCGAGACCAGCCTGACCAATATGAAGAAATCCCGTCTCTATAAAAAAAAATAATAATAACAATATAAAATTTTTCACCTCTCAGACTAGCATACACATAAAAATTCTCATTTCAGGTGAGAAGGCATGGAGAAACAGACACTCTCCAAATCTATGGATTCAGGTACAAACTGAGGTTACACTTCTGGAGGACAACCTGACAAGGCAATCACACTTTCAAATGCATACATCTTCTAATCCAACAATCCTCAAACTAGAAATTTATCCTACGGATATACCTGTGAAGGTTACAAGAAATAGCCACCAGAGACATTTGGAAGTGTGATTTGTGACAGGGCAGGGAAGTGTACTAAAACAACTGAAGTGTCCATTGATAGGAGAATGGTCATATAAGTTGTAGCAAATCCACATATCAAAATACTAGCCATGGTCAGGCATGGTGGCTCACACCTGTAATCCCAGCACTTTGGGAGGCCCAGGTGGGTGGATCACCTGAGGTTAGGAGTTGGAGACCAGCCTGGCCAACATGGCAAAACCCTGTCTCTACTAAAAATACAAAAATTAGCTGGACATGGTGACATGCTCCTGTAATCCCAGCTACTCAGGAGGCTGAAGCAGAAGAATTCCTTGAACCCAGGAGACAGAGGTTACAGTCAGCCAAGATCGTGCCATTGCACTCCAGCCTGGGCAAGAGAGTGAGACACCATCTCAAAAACAAAAAAAAAAAACTAGCCAGTCAGGCTGAGCGTGGTGGCTCATGCCTGTAATCCCAGCACTTTGGGAGGCCAAGGCGGGTGGATCACAAGATCAGGAGTTCAGGACTAGCCTGGCCAAGATGGTGAAACCCCATCTCTACTAAAAATACAAAAATTAGCCAGGCGTAGGGGTGGGCGCCTGTAATCCCAGCTACTCAGGAGGCTGAGGCAAAGAACTGCTAGAATCCAGGAGGCAGAGGTTGTAGTGAGCTAAGATCACAACACTGCACTCCAGCCTGGGTGACAGAACAAGACTCCGTCTTAAAAAAAAAAAAAAAAAAAAGTAAAAAAACTAGCCAGTCATTTATAAGAATGAGTTACAGCTATAGGTGGAGGCAGGAAATATTCTCCAAGATAACTGAATAAATTAAAAGGCTATGTAGAGAACAATGTATATATAAGGTTACCTTTAAAGTAACAAAAAAGGTAAATATAGATACTTGCGTATATCACTTAGAAATTTTCTTTTTTTTTTTTCCTAGAAAGAAACCAAGAATAACCACGGTGGTTCTCTTTGAAGAGGACTGGTAATTTTCTAATGCGATGCAATTTTAAATTGGAAGTTTTTTTAACCTGGGCTCCATGGACTATTTTAAAGAGCCTATGAGGCTGGGGACAGTGACTCACACCTATAAACCTAGCACTTTAGGAGGCCAAGGTGAGTGGATTGCTTGACCTTAGGAGTTCTAAACCAGCCTGGGCAACATGGTGAAACCCTATCTCTACAAAAAATACAAAAATTAGCCAGGCATGGTGGCTCACACTTGTCCCAGCTGGCTGGGGATGCTGAGGTCGGAGGATCACTTGAGCCCAGAAGGTGGAGGCTGCAGTGAGCCAAGATCCGAGATCACACCACTGCACTCAGCCTGGGGTACAAAAAAAAAAAAAAAAAAAAAAAACAAAGAGTAGGCCAGGCACGGTGGCTCATGCCTATAATCCCAGGACTTTGGGAGGCTGAGGTGGGTGAATCACGAGGTCAAGAGCTCGAGAGCCAGCCTGCCCAACATGGTGAAACCCTGTCTCTACTAAAAATACCAAAATTAGCCAGGCATGGTGGTGTGCGCCTTTAATCCCACCTACTCAGGAGGCTGAGACAGGAGAATCACTTCAACCCAGGAGGCAGAGGTTGCAGTGAGCTGAAATCACACCACTGCACTCCAGCCTGGGGGACAGAGTGAGACTCTGCCTCCAAAAAACAAACAAACAAACAAAAAGAAAAACCAGACACCTGCACTCCTCTATGTTCATCACAGCATTAGTCACAGGAGGAAAGTCGCAGAACCAACCTAAGTGGCCATCAACAGTTGACTGGATAAAGAATGTGTGGTACGTATATATACCATGGAATACTATGCAGCCATAAAAAGAATGAAATAATGTTTTTTTTCCTCCACTGCAGGCCATTATCCTAAGTGAGCTAACTGAGAAATAGAAAACCAAATACCTATGTCCTCACTTAGAAGTAGGAGCTAAACAATGGGCACACATGGACATAAGGACAGAAATAGTAGACACTGGGGACCCCAAAAGGGAAAAGGGTGAGAGGGGAGAGGGTTGAAAATTACCTATCCAGTACAATGGGCCAAAAGCCCAGTCCCTACTAGTACACAATATAGCTATGTAACAAACATGTACATGGACCTCTGAATTTAAAATCAAGTAAATTTTTTTTTTTTGAAAAAAGAAACGATGGCCAGGCACAGTGGCTCACACCTATAATCCCAGCATTTTGGGAGGCCAAAGTGGGCAGATAGCTTGAGCTCATAAGTTCAAGACCAGCCTGGGCAACATGGCAAAATCCCATCTCTATTAAAAAAAACAATTAGCTGTAGTCCCAGCTACTCAGGAGGTTAAGTGGGAGGATGGCTTAAGCCTGGAAGTCAAAGGCTGTAGTGTGTGCACTGAATGTGGATTGCACTACTGCACTCCAGTGTGGGTGACAGAACCAGAACTTGTCTCAAAAAAAGAAAACGAAAAAGAAAAAAAACATGACAAGGTATAGCTAAAGAATATATTACATATTTTCAAGCATGCATATGGGGTCTAGTGAGAGGGGGACAAAAGTACTACAGGAGCTTGTGTACCTTCAGTATAGTTACAAAACATTGCTTTCTGATAAACTGGTCAAATATCCAGTCTATTTAGCAGCATGGTCCTTGGTGAAGAGGGGTGCCAGACAATTATAGCTGAATGACATAAGCTAGAAATACCATCTAACTAACTTTACCTACTCAGCTTCATTGTTCACCAAACAACCTTGTGATTCTACTGGGGTTTCCTTATAAATTGGTGTGCATGGACTAAATGCCCTAATTTTTAAAATGAGTAATTGTTTTCTTTATAGTCATATGTATCATTGTGAATTTTAAAGGTTGAACCATGATTTATATACTTGTCCTTTGTGAATCTGAGTAATGTAAGATGAAGAACACTGAGCAGCGTTGGGGTTATTGCTTAAAAGAATATCAAGCATGGCTGTAACAAGGAAACCAAGATGGTATGACAAGAAGAGGGTTACTTTAAGTTCTGGTAGGAACAGCATTTGAGTGAAAGTTTCTAGTGGAATAATAAATAGGTTGGAAGGAGCAGAAAGCATAGAGAGTGTGCTGAATCTTCTTGGCTCTGTGGCAAAGAGGAATTTAGGAGATAGTATGGTTTTTCAATTAATGGGAGATAGAACGTTTGGGAAAAGGTCCAAGACTATGCTTGGTTATTCTGACAGTGAAAGGGGCTCTATGAAAGATTGTAGACCAAGTTATCCTAAATTTTCAATTTTAATGTGGGGTAATGGTGCCTTCCACTTTAGCAAAATCGCTTCTCCAGGTTGGTTGTTTGGTTTGATCCATTACCAAAAGTCTCTGAAGATGAGTAATAAAGGTGATTGCAAAGCATTTAGCAAACATAAATTAATATAAAGCTCAACATTAGCAACTTTCCATCAAATGTCTCTGAAGTAAGTGGTGTGTTTTGTTTAAAATTTCACAGAGTGGTTTCTTAATACATTAAAATGTTTTTCTCTTATTAGCAATGCTTTCATAGTTGGCTTGATTCACTTGATATCGATGATCTACACTATAATAAAATTTAAGCAGAGAAACTTAATACAGTCTGAATTAGGAACCACAGCTTCACTGGGACTTAATGTATCATGTTGCAGCATAACATTCTAATATACATAATTTCCTAAATCTTGCATTGACTTTGGGGAGTACTAAAATATTCAGCCCAATTCTCTTTTAAGTGTCCAGAATACAGTTAACAATGTAATGTCCTGATGCAGAAGGTAGAAAAGCTCCTCTCCATACCCATATTCTCCAGCAGAGCCAGAAAATGAAGCAACAGCTATGTGAAAATCTCTCTTGCAGAATTATTTCCAGCACATTTTGATAAGATACAAAAGGAAGAAGCAACATTTTTTGAATATCTACTATGTGACAGCCCCATTATTCGTATTTTAATACACTTCAATCATCAAAATATATCTGCAAGCATAGATATTTATTATTCTCATTTCACTTTTAAGGAAAATAAGCTCAGAGATGTTGCCAAAGTAAGCACATCTGCGATGGAACTGAGAATGGAATACGGTTCTGTCTTCAATCTGTTCATACACTTGACTCTATGTAAAATCTATAAATGCGGGAGAGGTGTGCCTGAGAACCCCATAATAGGTATTTTAGCATTATTTCTTCATCAGACAATTCTTTCAGTGCCGTCAAAGTAGACACATGCATTTAAGAAAGGACAAAATCTACACAGCCTCCTTAAAGGCATGAAGAGTGTTATCAGACCAGTCTTCGGTTTCTTTCTTGCTTTTTTTCTTCATAATAAAGTATCAAGCAACAGTCTTTGCTTTCTTACTGACAATAGTTATGGTTTCAGGAACCAAGCTCTAATATGTTCACTGACTATAAACTCCTGAGTGGCAGAGGCCATGACCTTGACTTCTCATATCCAATTTATTTCTGGCTTCAAAAAAATCGTGCCCAGAGTCAAACCATGGTAATATGTAATACGTTATGTTTTAGTTGGTGAATTTTTGCTTCCTCTAAACACTGAAGACTCAAGCACCAAATTGTTTTAGTTATTTAAGAAATAAACCAATGCTCAGGTTAGTATAGTTCTTTATTTATTTGATACAAGTAAACGAATAAACTGTTGGCAGTTCATTTCTACTGTGAATTGGGTTTGGCTTGTTGACTGAGTGGTGAAGGATTTGGATATGAATATTTTCAGTTGGCAGTAAGGAGGAAAAAGAATTCTCTATTTTCTTTCTGACATTGTGAGTATAAGAAATGCTTTGTGCTGTTATCCTGACAACCTTACAAATCAAAATAAGAAAGAAATGGTAACCTACAGCCTTCAGTGGAAGATAATAAGTGGGGGAAAAGACAAGTATATTTTCATTCTCAAAAGGGTAAAATCTGTCAGTAGGAGGAAGAAGAACTCTCATTTTAAGGTTAAAGTATAAACTATTAATTTCATATAGCTTTACATGCAGACAGATTAGCATTCACTCTAACTTCACGAGGGAGTTAATAAATACATGTGAAAATGAAGGTAACAACTTCAAATAAATAATTGAACAGTCACTTTATAAAGGGGTATTTTGTATACCGCTCCAGAACAGCCCCTAGTGGTCCTGAACTCTTGGTATTCTCATTCTTGTGTAATCCCCTTCTGTGGATCGTGGGCTAGACTTATTTTCTTTGAATGAATAAAATAAGGTAGAACTAATGGTCCATGTCATAAAAGGAATTATGTTTTTTTTCTCTCTCTCTCCTTCCCTGTCTCTCTCTCGTTCTCTCCCTCTCTTTTTGTCTCTAAGGTCACTCACTCTGGGGGAAGCCAGCTGCTTGGTCATAAGCAATCCTATGGAGAGGCTCATGGATTGAGAAATTGAGGCCTCTTGCACAACAGCCATGTGAGTGACCTCAGAAGTGGATCCTCCAGGCCCATTTCATACCTTTGGATGACTGCAGCCCCAACTGACAGTTTGACTGTGGACTCATGACAGACTGAACCAGAACCACACAACTAAGATGTTGGCACCCCATCCTGGAAAGGATAGTGATGGATTCACTTCAGTGAGAGGACTAGACAGAAACATATTATGTTTAAGTGGGTCACTTAAAGTAGGTCTTAATAGACAGCATGTCAGTCCTGTAGGATCAGAGAGCCAGCAAAATTGGCACACTTTAGAAGATACCCAAGTATTTAATCTTAAAGGCTGCATGGACAGAGGTAGAGAGAAGCTAGAATTACCTTACAAATTGGGACACTCTATAAGATAGATTATGTGTAAGTTGTTATAGTTCTCGGCATTCAATCAGTTAAATATGCATCATTACTACCCGGGAAATATTTTAAATGGATACATTGATGGGGCAAGCATATAAAAGGATGTAACTCTAGATTCTAGAAGCATGTTCCTCTTCCTCCTCATCATTCTCTCTGCCAATGTCTAGCTTGAGCTCTCAGCACCTCATGCTTAGCCCTTAATTGCTACCAGGTTGTTTCTCATTCTTTAGTCTTGTCTCCTAGCTAGACTGTAGGCTACTTAAGGAAAGGATCATGTCTCCTTCAATAATCCCCCTCCAACCACAAGTTATTCTTATTTGAAATGTGAGTCTATATGGAATTATTTCTGTATATCTCTCTGAAACCACAAGAATTTTGGATCACCATGTACGAATCTTTTCAAGTTGCCACCATCTTGTCTTTAGTGAGATTCAGGGTCCTCTGTTATTTGCTTCTACCCTCTTCTGCCTCTCTAGACTATCAGTTATGTTCTTTCCAGTTCTCATGGAGATGTATTGTCATTTTCTTAACGCTGCAAATATTACCATGTGGTGCAAGGAATGGTGCTAGTTGTTGGAGAGATGTGCTGCCATGGAACAGATAGACAAGGATTCTGCATTCTACTTATTTTCTACTCACATAGTCTGTACAGTACTAGAAAAAATGTAATTGAACAATAGCACACTTAAGCTGTGACATCTTCTGGAATTGTTTGAAGGCAAAACCAGTGATGTGTCATGATATTGCCCAGTGGATTTTTTGATCTGATACTATGCAGTAAGTAATATTCCTTACTAAAGAAGACTCCATAAGATCTTCTTTGTAGAATGCTTTACAAAATAGAAAAATGCACTCACATAAAAGGATTCAAAGCACAAAAATGCTGGAGAGACAAAAATGCAGTATCTTAAAAACAGGCAGTTAGAAATTGTCACAGTATACTGAAGGGAGGTAAGACCTTAGAAAATAACTTCTAAAACCTTGGTTTTTAAAAATTTTTCATTTGAACAAGTGGCTATATAGAGCATATTTAAAAAAGACCTTAACACAAATTTTAAATATGATTCACTAAAATTTTATAAAATTACTAACGCTTTCTAATTTATTAGGTGTCCATTTAAAGTAATTTCTTCCAGGAGTCCCTCCCATGTAGTTGAATAGTTGTTTTTTAAACACAATTTAGAGTAATTCCATAATTAATTATCTATTTCCACCAATAAATTCTGGGCTTTCAATGAGAGCAGTCACCTTTCTTGATTAAATGTGTACTGCCAGTTCCTATCACAGTGCCTCACACATGAAAAGTTGCCTACAGATATTTGCGGAATGAATGAAGGAGTAAGTAAATGGAAGTGAAAAGGGGTTATTAAACAACAACAACAACCAACCCAGTTATTACACACATGATTTCTTTAGAAAGATAAAACACCTGAAAGAAATGAAATCAGCATGTAGGGCTATCTAAGCTTGTCTGATGATAAATAATTCACTAGGAGCACAAGCATTCATTAATTATTTTTCATTCATTTCTTCACATATTACCTTTCTGCTTCATAGTCATCAAAGTCAGACTTTTTTCTCTCTTGTGTCTTCTGAAACCTTCCCAGGGGACTCTTCCTAGGTTTGGCCTTGGCAGAGAGACAGTATTTATGGAACTTACTCTCTTTCTTATCTTTTGCTCTGAAGGGTCTGATATTAAACAACACAGCTTGTTCATTCATAACAGCCTGAACTGTTTAAACTCTGTTCTGCAAGCAATAGCAATCACAAAAGATGTATAAGAAAAAAGCAACTTTGCGAAGCAGGGTTCAGAAGATTCTTCTATTGATAGTGATTGGAATGGCATTTTCTTTGAAGGTTTGGTGTTGAACAGTCATAGGTTTTTAGAGGAAGGAAGTGCACTGAATGTTAAAGGGTGAGGAGCGATACAATGTACTTGGTTGCAAGTGGGTGTCACTGGTATAAGTTCAGTGAAGAGGAGATGATGTGGGATGGCAGGTCAGGGAGCCTCAGTGATGAAGGAAGACATAAGTTATCTTTAGGCACAGCGTGGTGGCTCACACCTGTAATCATAGCACTTTGGGAGGCCAAGATGGGAGGAATGCTTGAGACCAGCCTGGGAACCATGGCAAAACCCTGTCTCTATAAAAAAAGAAAAAATTAAAAATTTAGCCAGGTTTGGTGGCTCAGACCTGTAGTCCCAGCTACTTGGGAGACTGAGGTACAGGATGGCTTGAGCCTGGGGGGTGAAGGCTGCAGTGAGCCGTGATTGCTACTCCAGCCTAGGTAACAGAGTGAGACCCTGTCTCAAAACAAAACAAAACAAACAAGTTATCTTTGAAGACTAGAAGGATTCGATAAGTAAGAAGGCATACAACTTGCTTACAGAAAAACATAGACAACAGCTTAGTTATAGCAGTGGTTCTCAGTCTCAACTTCTGAATTACTTTAGGAGCTCAGTGAAACGAAAATTCATGTGATCTGTCAAATGCCCTCCAGTCAAAGACCAGTAGGAGCATATCTGTAGTTGAAGGATTAACTACAAAGAGAAAAATTACATACCATGGAGAACCCATGGAGTGTCTTTGTTGTTAAAAAGGATTTGGAATTGTGCTAGGTGAACTTGAGGAGGGTCCAAGGAAGCAGGCTTTTGCTCTGGATTAGGTGCTGTCAGGAAGCAGAGGTGCTTCTGTGATTGAGTACCTTAAGAATTTTTATCTAGAAGGTGGGACAAACCAAAAAATGTTAAAACTGTATTTGGTAAAGAAGCAACAGGCAGTCATACTTGCCAGGATGGGGGATACTGGTCTGTTCTTTTGGTTTGCACAACGTTCTTATTTTTGTCTGTGTTTCTTCTTGGTTACAGATTGGTCATCATGATCACCAAACAGCCTTGTCTAATGTTGGCATTCTGTGAAATTACTTGTGTTCAACAGAACACCATGGCTTCACTGCGAAGCCCGGCCAGAGACTTCTTTCCAAGTTCTCAGATGTAACACAAGACAATGATTCACTGGCAGACAACAAATCAGTGTCTCTAATAATATACCTATGTGATTCTGATTGAGGGAATCTAAGACCATGCTTTAAGAACTATTCCTATGGTAAGAAGTAGAGCCAAAAATGGATGAGCAGATTATAAAAATCCTTAAAACAAAGGCTAATAAGTTTGAACATAATTCTGCCAGCAATAATAACAATTAACGGCGTATGAACAAAGAAGAACATTGCCAAGCAGGTTCAAAAAGAGTCTCCTGTTGGTAACAAATAGGAAGGTTAGATACTGTGTGAGGAAGTTTCGAGCCTGGGGACTAGCAGGGAGAAGAGAAGCAGATAAACCACCAGCTACGAAACTACTGACAGGGTCCAGACCTGACAAGACTTCGAGTTAGATTAAAACACTGCCAGTGGGAATGGAAAGAAAATACTGAATGTGAAAGACATTAAGTAAGAATCTGAAATCCATTCAAGGACAGGGATTTATGTTGATAAATTCTTAGCTCCCAGCCCTGTGCTTGGGGACACAATGAGGATCCAGTACATATTTAAGAACTAAATCAATTAACCAACTAATTGAATTATGTAATTGACATGATGTGGGGAAAGAGGAAGAAGGAAAAATCAGGAGTGATTAGGGAGAGTTTGGAAGGGAAAATTATTTCAGAAAAAGGAGCATCCATCTTAGTCAAGTTTCATCTCTGTGATGGTGAAATATGCTAGCCAGAAGATAGTGATGTGGGTTTGGAATCTGAATTTAAGAGAGGTTAAGGGGCAGGGCGTGGTGGCTCACGCCTGGAATCCCAGCACTTTGGGAGGCTGAGGAGAGCGGATCATTTGAGCTAGGGAGTTTGAGACCAGCCTGGCCAACATGGTGAAACCCTGTCCCTACTAAAAATACAAAAATTAGCTGGGCGTGGTCATGTGCGCCCCTGTCATCCCAGCTACTGGGGAGGCTAAGGCATGAGAATCGCTTGAACTCAGGAGGCAGAGGTTGCAGTGAGCCGAGATCATGCCATTGCACTCCAGTCTGGGCGACAGTGAGACTCTTTGTCTTAAAAAAAAAAGAGAGAGAGAGAGCCAGGCTAAGGTAGGGGTTGCAGGATGAATAAGTGGATAGACTGAAGTCACTGGAGCACATGGTATTTTCAAGAGTGAGTAGGTGAAGAAGGAACGGAAGATAGGGTCAATTTCCTGCTGATTTGCCATGGCAGTTCTTGTTTTCTACTTTAGAAGATGAGTTGACATCAGGGGAAATAAATTATGACTATTTCAGGAATACAGTGTAGGTCTTTTGAGAATGATTTTTGGAGTCATCAGATAGAGTTTCCAGGACACGTCTGTCCCACTCAAGCTGTGACTTTTCCTGTGTTTAACCTAAGTTGAAATTTTCTCATCTGTAAGAAGCTGGTAATAAATTTAAAGCAAGCTCTTAAAGATAGGCCCAGAAAGAAAATTAAAAAATACAAACCTCACATGGAAATGTCTGGGTGATGACATGCATTAAGTACAGTGAAGCTTCAGTTAGCTAATGAGGATATTTCAGTTTTCTCAAAACACCATCTCTTAAGTAGAATGGCCATCCTCAGTGACTTTAACCTTCTGTTTCATAGGACAACAACTACTTGCCCAGTTAGACTTGCCCAGTTGTTGCCAAAAGAGTGGCATTCTCAGAGCACTTTCAGAAACTGAGTAAGTGGAAAATAAGAGGGAACACTCTTAACTTGACAAGACAATACTATATCCAACCACTAACAGAATTGTTAAATAGAAGTAAATATATTTGATACAGCTCTTGCCTGACCCAATCAGAGTTTTATAAAAACATATTTTCAGACGGCTCACTTCAAGCATCTGCCTTTCTCATTGAAATCTAACCAAAAGGTGGCGGTTATATAGTTAGCATCCTATACAAATGCTAACTAGTACCTTAACTGTTACCTGTACATTTTGTAAAACAAATGTCACAACAGTATATATTGAGAATTAAATTGCTAAAGACCTCCCCAACCCAGAAAAAAAAAAAAAAGAGTTACCAGGCTTCATTGAGAAAAATTGAGATTTGCAAGAAAAGATTAAAATGCAATGCAGAGCACAGCTCAGCCCAGTGTGTTAGAATACTTGTGTACCCACCAAGAGTCCTATGATACACTAGATGTCAGAGATACAGGGGGTGCCACATCATTTTCACGCTTAGTACATACACAGCCCTCTTTTTGCTTATCATGCTATCCATCTGAACAGTCTAAAATTTATTAGGGCTTCTTTTTCTTTAGACAAATCTTTATTCCCCAGCCTTCTTCCCAGGGTGACCCTCCAGCTTATCACAACAGTTTGTGTAATCTGTGGGGAAAGAGCACTGGCCTGCTTTTTAAGATGTCCAGGTTTTAGGCTGGGAGTGGTGGCTCACACCTGTAATCTAAACACTTTGAGAAGCCAAGGCCAGTGGATGGCTTGAGCTAAGGAGTTACAGACCAGCCTGGGCTACTTGGTGAAACCCCGTCTGTACTAAAAAATACAAAATCTAGTTAGGCGTGGTGGCACTGACTATGGTCCCAGGGGAGGCTGAGGGGGGAGAATCACTTAAAACAGGAGGCAGAGGTCACAGTGAGCCAAAATCATGCCACTTAACTCCAGCCTGGGCAACTGAGTGAGACCCCATCTCAAAACAAAAACAAAAAATT
>CAUYQU010069620.1:0-31496 GCA_963574635.1 Cheracebus regulus
GGGAGCTCCCTTTCCCCTCTGGGATTTTCCCCTCTGGAATCCCCGTCCACACTCTTCATGGAAGTCCTTCTCTTCTTCTCCTTTCCTTCTCTTTTCTCTACCTAAATAAAATCACCTTTCTGCAACACATCTTGGGTCCGATATTTACTTTTACAAGTGTACAGCGCGCCTGCAGTGGTCCCATGGCTTATTCTTTGAAAGATTAAAGGCCAAGAACCCACAGCATTCTCGGGGGAGCTGTGTCTCACCAGCACCCAAGAAAAAGCCCAGTTACAATATAACTTTATGCTAGACTTTAATTTGTAGTTAAAATCTTGAGTTGCCAGGGAAATAGTTCCTGCTAATAAGTAGGGATGTTTTAGATAGGCACCTACCAAGCTTCTTTTGTTAAAGCATTGGAAATGAAGACTCGAGAGAGTTTTGAAACTATTTTCTTCTGAACTGAGAGATAGATTTCTAGTTTCTTTATCAAGTAGAGTTTTCTCCTTTCTTGGAGATGGCATCAATATGTTTCACTACTTCTTTCACTGTAGCCACCTCAGGTATTTATTGGAAAATGAATAATAGATGGGTTGTTCTTTTTATTTTTATTGAGATACAATTCATATATCATGAAATTTACTTCTTTAAAAGTGTGCAGTTCAGTGGGTTTTACTATATTTACAGTGTTGTATAACTATCATCTGTTTCTGACTGCAGAACATTTTCATCACCCCCTGTTCCCTACAAAGAAACCCCACACCTATCAGCAGTCACTCTCCACTTCATCCTCCACCCTCTCCTGGAAACCACTCATCTATTTTATGTGTCTATGGACTTGCCTATTCTGGACATTTCATGCAAATGAAATCATGAAATATTGTTTCACTTTACATAATGTAAGGTTCTTCCATGTTGTAGCATGGACCAGTACTCTGTCCTTTTGTATTCTCCTTTAGAGTTACATAATACTCCCTTGTATGGGTATTCCCAATTTGTCTATCCATTCATCAGCTGATAGTCATTTGGATTGTTTCTGCTATGGACATTCACATACAAGCATATGTGTGTACATATGTTTTTATTTTTCTTGGATATACACCTGGGAGTGGATAGATGGATTTATCTTGTACACTAATTTTATGTGAAAAGCATATCAAATTACCTTTAAGTATTTATACAATTATTGGAAGACTGTAATTAACTCAATTTCATTAGGGTAGCCATTGCTCCTTTGGTCACCTTTTAAGAATTTGTGAATAGGAACCATAAAAACTTTTTTCCAATCTCTTTTGCCTTTAAATACAGAAAAAAATCTGCAATTAGAGGCAATGTGTGTGTGTCTGTGTTTAGAGCTCCTTTTAGTTATTTCTGCCGCATGTATATCTATATGTATATATAACTTTATTTTTTACATAGCTGTGGTCATATCAGACCAAAAAGAAAATAATCAAAAAGAAATTGTAAAGAAAGATGCCTCAAAATCTACATTTTTTAACATAGAAATAAGAAAGCCAACCCTCAAACACTAAACATTAGGTGACTATGTATCAAACTATTTTCATAATGCTCTTAAATTTTTATCTTTTAAAAAAATAGAAAAAGTACCTTATGAGAAGAGCAGATTAATAAATCCTCTTTCCTAATTATAGTATATAGAAAGATAATAAATTAATGTTTTCAATGAATATTTAGTGACAGGCAAGTACACAAAATATGATATTAAGTGTCATAGAAAACTACAATCTATAAACACAGTTTCATGTAGCATTTTCCCAGTTTTATAAATAACATATGCAGACAAGCTAAATATTTCAAAATGCTAAAAAGTAATTATTTGTGGAAGCTTTTTAAAATGCTTTACTTAGTTTTCTAAATTTTATACAATCATAAATTATAAATATAATTAGGGAAAAACAATAATTTAAAATTGTCCTTATCATGCTTGTTATCAAGACAACCTGTGAATTCCACAAAACCTGAGTCATTTTCCAAAAAAGAATCAACCAACTTCACTGTTCAGATGCCAATAGATAGCAAATCTCATTAAGGATTGTAGTGGAAATTAATGGCATAAAATAGGGACAACCAGTTGTTTACATATGAATGAAATGCTATATTTCAAACCAAAGCCTCAAGTTGCTGAAACATATCCACAAGTAGTTGTCAACCAGACATTTGGTTGTCACAACCTGGGGGCCTGGGAGTTGCAAATGATATTTGGTGGGTAGAGGCCAGGGATACAGCTCAGTATCCTATAACACACAAGACTCCTACAGCAAGAAGTTAGAAAGCTCAAACCGTACCAAGATTGAGAAATCCTGATACAGATTATCTGTTGTAAACAATCATTTTATTAACTTAGGTGACTTAAATAGGCAACAGTCATTAAATATTTAAAGCTTTTCTTAGACTTGGAATTTAGAAATGTCATAAATCTGAAGTTGATACCCATGTGTAGGATAAACCTGTATTATAAATTTTACAGTTAACTTTAAAAATGTGATACTTAGATTACAGTTGGTACTACTTAAAGCTGCTACAATAAAAATGAAATTTAGATTTTGATACTCAATATTGTTTAATGAAAATTTATTCTGAAATAAATTATTTTTGGAAAATAACACTTTGGTTTCTCATGGACACCATAAGCATATAGGGTTTTTTCCCTTCATTAATGTGATCACATAAATCTAATTTATTATACATCTACTAGAGATTGTATACGTAAATTATACTGACAGACTATTCTGATGTGCTTACTAAAAAACGTGGCTATATCTTCAAGGATCTTTGTTTTGTTAAAAATGATAAAACAAACTGATTATTACCAAAATATTAATATGTAAAAATTCATTTTTAGAAATATACAAGTACTATTAAAGTACAACTAAAAATTCATTACCAGATAGAATTAAGATTACTTAAGAAAAAAAATGCAAGGGTGAGATTTCTCCCTGAACAATTACTAGGACATTGAAATTTACTGGGTACGATTTAGAAAAGTATTTGGATTTGACAGCCTGTCTCTTCAAGGAGTGGACTTGGCTTCATTCTTCAGCCGTGCCCCGTACTGTAGTTCCTTCACTCTCTGAGTTCCCCCATATATCTAATTCAGGAGATTCTTTCAATGCAATGCTTTCTCTTTCATAATAACTGTAATTTTGTAATTATTTATTACTTGTTTGTCTTAACTTGTTTATTATCTGTCTCTGACATGGGATGCAGGAACTTTATTCTGCTTACCCACTACCCAGAAGAATGATGGCATAGTGATTATTGGTTGAATGCCTGAATGATTTTGTAAAAGGGAGTCAAACAGCATTTTTGAGCACTTATGATATGCCATATGCTCATCTGTGTACTGATAATTTAGACTTTTACTCCATGAGACTTGCAGTGTAAAGGGACAGTGTCCAGGGCTCTAAGGAAATACAATGGAAGCTACTTGGGTGGTTGGAGAAAAATTCCTGGGAAAATCATATTTAAGCTTTGACCTAAAGAATGGAAAAATGTCTTCCAGATGAAGAAAGGGCAAAGCATCATTCAGGCAATTTAAACCTGGTGCATGGAACTTCTATTCACCCTTGTGAATATGCAGAAAATATGAGAGCATATTCTGTGTATGTCATAATTTTTAGTTTTGTGTAATTAAATGTTAGATATCGGTTAGCTATTCAGTTAAAAGTTGGGTGGATTGGCAGCTTAAGAGAGAAGTTTGAATTGGATGTGTTTATTTGAGGAGTTGTCAAAGTACAGAAAGGGGAATTGAAGGCATGTGTAAGGATAAGATCTCCCAGAGAAAGCATGCAGACTGAGGGAAAATAGAGGCAAGATGTGAAGAGAGAGCAGCAAAGACTGCGGAAAAGAGAAACCAAGAAAGCAGTGTTGGTGAAGCTGAGATTCGGAGGAGTTTCCAGGGCAAGTCATTGGTGAGCCATGCCACACCAACTTAGGGCTAGTGGTCACATGCTTGGGAGACATCACACTTGATAGACATTGATTTAACACTTACAAAGTCAATGTGATCGTTATGAAGGCAACTTCATTTTAGTAGTGAAGGCGGAATTTCAGCTATAGTACTTGAGTGAACGACTAAGCAATATGGAACTAGAGGCAGGGAGTGTAGGTAATTTTTCAAAGGTTACTTATGAGGGAACGTGGGGGAGAAGTCAGCAGTTACAGGGTGTCATAGAAAACTATTTTCAAAACGGAGGACAGAGTGTGCTTTCTGGCATAGAGACAGAGCCAGTGAAGGTGGAGACGTTGAGAATGTCGGGGAAATGAGGGCATAATGAATGGAACCAAGTCCATGGGTTAAGTGGTTATAGCTTTCATAATGTATCTATGTCGATTAATTTCTTAAATGCTTACGATAACATTTTCACATGGGTCTTATTTTTCCTACTTACAAATGAAAAAACACATGAGGTTCATAAAGTTTTAGTAATTTGCCCAGGAGTACTCAGCTAATAAATGTTAAACTGAGATTTGAAATCTTGTGTGTTTCCAAATCGCGTGTTATTTCCGACTAAGTGATGCTGATCCTCACCTTTTAGTGTTGGTAACATTCACCTGCAAATTAGACAGCCCCCAACACAAAAGGGAGAAACTGTCCTGGTTTATTTTCGGATGCAGCATCTCACTATTTGCTCCTCAACTAAAGAACAAACTAGATAGCAGCTGAAAAAATTTCTCTAAATAGATTGAATCACACTCTGAACTCTACGTAGTGTTGTCAGCAGGTTGGTAGTATGAATATTACCTGAGATCTTGTTAGAAAGTCACGTTCATAGACGCACCACAGCCTTTATGAAGTTAGACTCTGAGGGTGAACTCAAGGAACCAGTGTTTTAACAAGCATGCAGGAGACTCTGATAAGCACTCAAACATAAGCAGCTCCATCTGGCTTGATCATACTCAACTTACTGTACAACTTACTGTATAAAAGTATTCATTTGAAAGCACTTAAAAAAAAACACACACACACACAATTATATAGGTTTAACTAACTAAAGTTCCAAAACAGCCCAAATGTGTAGAATCATTTAGCAGTATTAGAATGCAATATTTGAAAGGTGTCTTAGACTAATTTATGTTTCAGAATTCCCATTTGGTAAACATTGGGGAGACAATTGTTGAATTGATAATGTACACTTATAGGTTGTAAACACCTAAATGATTTAAAAAATTAAATAAAGTGAATAAAATAAAATTACAAGTTGAGATTACTAATTATACTTTTGAAAATGAATTGGTTTATTTTGGAAATGAAAGAGTAGCTGACATATAAAATTATGGAAGCAATAAAAGAAAAATATTCCTGTGTGTAGAGTTAATGACATCTTTGATAATTATGGCATAAACTTATTTATGGAATAAACTAGAGCACTGTAGAGTTTCTAGGAAAAAACTAGACTTTTTAGGATATTTTTGATTATTCTGTTTTCATTATGAGTGAATAGATAATTGATTCATAGATTTTTGTTGACTATAAATGGTAGTATAGCATGATATGGTTTGGCTCTGTGCCCTTACCCAAATCTCATCTTGAATTGTAATTCTCTTGTGTGGTCGGAGAGACCTGTAATCCCAACATGTCAAGAAAGGAAACTGACTGGATCATGGGATAGTTTCTCCCATGCTGTTCTGATGATAGTGTGTGAGTTCTCACGAGATCTGATGGTTTTAGAAGTATCTGGAAATTCCTCATTTG
Source organism: Cheracebus regulus (assembly GCA_963574635.1). Taxonomy (NCBI): domain Eukaryota; kingdom Metazoa; phylum Chordata; class Mammalia; order Primates; family Pitheciidae; genus Cheracebus; species Cheracebus regulus. The sequence goes on from CAUYQU010069620.1 coordinate 5,696, forward strand.
TTCTCTCTCCTGCCATCTTCTGAAGAGGGTGCCTGCTTCTTCTTTTGTCCTGATTTAAGTTTCCTGAGGCCTCCCCAGCCATGCTGAACTGAGTCTATTAAACCTCTTTCTTTTATAAATTACTCAGTCCCAGGGAAGTTCTTTATAGCAGTGTGAAAATGGATTAATATGTAGCATTAAGTCTTTATTTGACCATTTTGATAAATTTACATATTATTAAACATAATTATTATTTTTAGCATCACAAAGATTTTAAAGAAAACACCATTTGACTAAAGTTGAATGCACTAAAATAGCTGAGCCCAACCAGCATGTTTTCAGTAAGTCCATGTTAAACATGTACCTCTTACTATTCTACATTTTTAATGTTAATCATTTGCATTTAAACTTTAACTTTTAGAGAAATCATGGGTATCAGAAAATCATATAAATCATCCTGTGTGCCATATGCCTATAAATTTGTAAGTTTCTACCTTTACTTTCTCTCTTTTTATGTTTCTCTTTTTATCCTGCCTTCCAATTCTTTCCTCTCATTCCACTCTTACTAAACCCCTTTCTTCTTCCTTATTCTAGCATATTCCCTTTTATTTCTTACTTTCATTTACAACTTTGTACAAAAAGAATATCGGATGTCTTTCAAGCATAAGCACATAAGAGGTGCTAACAGTATAGTTGGAATCATTAAATGCTAGAATATCACATGGTATTTACATTAAGTGTTATAATACATCTTGGAATCAGTTTCTCCTATATATATCACTCTTATTTAGTTATTGTTTTATTTGCTTAACAGAGAAACCATTACATTTTACTTTGAGAGTCTGTGTATTCTGTAACTATTTAATTGATTCTATTAGTTTTGTGACTCAGGGTTGTCTTTCTGTTTTTATTTTAATTGTTGCTTTTCTGTACTAATATCCAAAAAGAAAAATATTTAATATTCAATTGTATATTTAAAGTATTCATGAACAGTATCAAATACATATTTGTATATGCAAATATAGACAGTAAAACATTTGGATATAAGACGTTCCTATTACTCTAATAGTACATTATCAGTAAAATAGTTTTCATAATTTAGAAATCTGACACACACACACAATGTTTTTATTTAACTTTTAGCTATAATATTTTGGAGGGAGAAAAAATGGAAGAGGATAAATGAATTGGGAAGTTTGACAAACCAGTTGGTGTAACAATGATATGTATGATCAACTGCCCTCTTTCACCAGCATTCATCCTCCAAATTAACCCGAACCTGATTAGGTGATTCTATGATGAAGGCCAGTGGCAACCTTCAAATACTTGCCATGTTCAAGTTTTCAAGATTTATGTCTGTCTCTTAGGATTTACATTCATGAAAAAATATCTATAAGATAGCGACTAAGCAGATATTTAAGATAAAGTTTGACATGTTAGTCTAATTGACTAAACCCAGCATAGGCCATTATTTGGAACAAGTTCCTATATGAATGTTATTCATTTATATCTCAGAGGTCAAGCTTTCTGAGCAGTTTTCACAAAAAAATGTGGATGCATTAAAGATGCATGGGGAGAGTCAATCTACAATGCCAAAGAGACATAAGTGATTTTGCAGGTTTCAAAAAACCTACAGTACCCAACTAAAAGCCTGGGACTCTGAAATCATTGTTTTTCAATGGCTATTATTGAGCATTTGAATTCTCATCTAGGTGTTGTTTCCAAAAGCCACTTTGCTAGTAAAAAGCCTCAAATGGAACATACTGAAGGTTTCAAAAAACACAGTTTTGTAATGCTTCTGTTAAAAAAAAAAAAGTAGTCACAAAATTAAGTGTTCCTAAAATCATAAAATTCAGTTCCACTAAAACTGTAGTTAGAATTTCCTTTATAATTTAAATCCATTGATAAAAGTGTGCATTTTTAATTTAAAATATTATCTAATCAGCCACCACAACTTTTAAGAAATATTTAACTTTTACAATAAAAGAACATGTATATCTTCTTTCAGTGTTGCATTTTTTTTAGAATATTACATTTGTCATGTCCTGGTTAGTTTTTTTTTTTAAATAAATTAATTATGTGATGAATACCATGGAGAATAGTAAGAATGAACTTGTCTCCAAATAAGCTTACTATTGTAATCACCAAAATTACCAACTATTTTGGTTCTATCTTCCATAATAAAAATGGAGATTTCTGTATGTGTATAAAGTAATACATCTAATTAACATAAGAAAATTTATAAAAAGCATGTCAACAAGTGAAAATTGATTTAATCAAACAAAACATAAATATTGAGTGCATATACCATGGCAAGAAGCTAGAGTAGGATAGGCTTAAAGATGATTTCTTTGATAAAACTATTTTTGAAGTAGAAACAGTGCACAAAAACATGAAGTACAGAATTAGTAAGATGTGTTTCATTGGTACTTGGGAGGCTCAGGGCACAGCAGAGAGATTTTTGCAGAGAGTTTTGGGCTAACAAGGCTGAGATCCACATCTTGACTCTGTTGTTTGGGGTGATCATGTAATTAATTCAACCTTCAACTATAAAACCAGAAGTAACAGCAATGTCCACCTTATGTGATCACTTTGAAAAACGAAGTAAATTTGTATAGGTGAAGGTCTATGGTAAATTATAATTCACCACAGCAAGAATTCTAGTTATTATTACATGCATGAGTTAATAACCACCTAGACAGTTATGTAAACACAAAGTAAGAACAACTGACTATAATTTCCAAGAAAAACACTTGTACTTACAGTGTTTGTGATAAACTATAAAAGCTGAGTTTATGGGCATCAGCATACAGAGTTCAGTACTTTAAATATTTGAAGGTAAAGGATTTAGGGGACTAGTAATGTGGACATTGTCAGGTGTGTACCTGTGTTTTGGCACTAGGAGTCTAGAAAATGCCAAAATCATCACTTTGATACATTTATTAGTAGAAATCCCTTCATTTATTTATTTGAATTGAAATAAGTAAGTTGTAAAACAAACGGTGACTGCTCCAGAAAAAGATGAGCTATCACTAATATATGGAAAGATGTGCACTAAAATAGCTTTATGATTATATAAATTATTTATTCTTTTAATTTCTATCAATCTGAACTTTGCTACTCAGTTCTCTATCAATAAGCACTGACAGTAACTCAAGGTAAAAATTAAAAAAAAAAGTTTACATTTTAAGAAACCAATATTAATTTAGCTATGTTATAGAGGTGAAAATAATATTTATATTAATATTTGAAAATATCTGATACTGTGCCATAATGCATAGGCAGTCTGTTGAACGAGGAAAACATTGGACTGAGAGTTAAAAAAACCCAGTTCAAGTCCAACCTTTTGAAATAACTTATCTCCTGACTTTAGATATATTTATTGACTTCCATGAGCTTCAGTTTTGTAGGAAAGGTGGAGGTGAGAAAATGGAATTCACTTGCATCATGTTGGAAATTTATCCTGCTTCTGAGCATTGTATCGTTGTGATGCTATAGGAGTTAGTTACCAACACATCTCTTAAAAATATGCTGACTTCTGCTGATACGGTGGCTGCAGAAAGAAAGAAAATTCTGTGAATACCCATTACTGTTTATTTTGCCATGCTGTGATCATTTCTCACTAGAAAACAATGAAGCCAAGATAATGAGAAAATAAAAATTGGTGGGTGCTGCCTGATTGCAGCAGAAAGTCTATTATACAGCTAAGTAGGGGATAAGCAAGCTGACCCACAGCCAATATAACTCTCTCTAAGCAAGAGAGAAAACATAACTCTGCTTTCCTCTGTATGCTGACCAACATTTGTCTTCTGGTCATAGAAAATTACTTTCATAAACAAAATGGAACCACAAATATATAGAGAAGATGGTTTCACGTGTCCCCCCTGCCACATTCCTCCCTCCATTCTTTCCGGCCTATGCTAATGTCTCTTTCCTGGGAGTGAGGAACCTTATGGAAAACCCTGTCAGTTTCCTCCTTCCCTGGAGTGAGGAACGATGGGAAAACCCTGTCAGTTTTCTTTGTGATCACTTATTACACATTTATGATTTTGGAGCACCCTAAACAACCTCATCTGCTTCTCACTGTTAGGAGATTCACTTCCTCAGGGAAGCATTCCTGGCTTCTCTAAGGGAGAATGCTATTTCCCTTTTGATTCAAGGTCTTGGATATATAGGATCAAATTTAAATCTATCTTCTGTTTTTGCAGGCTGCTTAAACCAAATCATATTCACATATTACATGCTACATCTGTTGCTGATTAACTACTCTTGTATAATTATGTAATTTCTTTTTACTCATAAATTTAAAGAATGAAAGAAACCCCAAGACAGCACTTAACACCCATTAGGATGGCTATAATAAAAAAGATAGACAATAATACATGTTCATGAGGATTTGAAGAAATTTGAACATTTGTGCATTGCTGGTGGGAAGGTAAATGGCACATCCATTTTGGAAAACAATCTGGCTGTTCTTCAAAAAGTTAAATATAGAGTTACTATATGACCTAGCAATTTCATTTCCAGGTAGATCTCTGTATTAGACTTCTCCTGCATTGCTATAAAGAAATATCTGTGAGTGGGTGATTTCTAAGAAGAGAGGTTTAATTGGCTCACAGTCTGCAAGCTGTATAAGCATGGTGCTGGCATCTGCTCAGCTTCTGAGGAGGCCTCAGGGAGCTTTTAGGCATGGCAGAAGGTGAAAGGGAGCAGGCATCTCACACGATGAAAACAGGAGCAAGGGGAAGGGAGGTGCTACAGACTTTTACACAATCAGATCTCATGAGTACTGTTATTATTGTAAGGACAGCACCAAGCCATAAGGGATCCACCCCTATGATCCAATCACCTCCCACCAGGACCTGCTTCCAGCATTGGGGATTATATTTCATTATGCAATTTGGGTGGTGACAAATATCCAAACTGTATCAATATCTAAGAGAAAGGAAAACATTATACATAAAACTTCTACACAAATGTTCATCTGCAGAATTACTCAAAATGGACAAAAAGTGGAAGCAACCCAAATGCATCAACTGATAATAAATACAATATGGTATATTATTTATGCAATGAAATATTATTTGGCAATCAAAAGAAACCAAAAACTGATACATCATGGATGAATTTGAAAACATTTCACTAAATGAAAGAAGCCACATATCATATGACTTCAGTTATTTAAAATTTATAGAAAAGGTAGCTCTATAGAGTCAGAAAGTAGCTTAGTAGCTGCATAGATCTGAGGAGGACGAGGTATTGGAGAGAGAAGGCTGAGGAGTTTGGGGCTTCTATGAGGGGGATGAAAATGTCCTGAAATTGGATAGTGGTTATAGTAACCCCAAATTGTGAAATATATGAAAAATCACTGAGCTGTACACTTTAAAAGGGAAAATTTTGTAGTACATAAAATATATCTCAAGTTTTTTTAAAGCTCTGATAAAAATGGAGGTGAAGTCCTGCCCATATTGTCCAGAGAACTGTAAATTTAATATTCAAATTTTTGTTTAAAATAGGGTACATACAGGAATTCAAGTCTACCATAGCTCATGGTAGCCTTGAATTACACCACTGCGCTCTAGTTTGCGAAAAATAGTGAGACTCCATCTCTAAAAAATGAATTTTAAAATATGGAGGACATAATAATTCCTTTCACAGTAGTAAAAGGATTCTGGCTATGAAGTATAGAAAAAACCTGTGGGTTTCTCTTCTAACCATTATTTACTACATAATCAAAGATAACAAAATTGTTCCTAACAACTAGAAGCGATCATTTTGTTCTCAAAAACTTCCATTCCAGACTCAATAGGAATCGGGTAACACTCTCCCATTTGTATATTAGGCAGGGTATAGTACAACAACAAAGGTTATTACAGAACCCTGGGGTGCTTCAGTGCTGCTTCTGAAGTCACCAGTTACCACCCCTAGGCTTGAGAGAACAACACAAGAGAGAAGTTAGGAGGATATAATCAGAGAGGGCTGTGTGAGGGGACACCTGTCAAGCATTGAGCCTTTGGTTCAGGGACACAGCCAAGCCTACTTTGCAATCATAAGAAGAGAGTGAGGAGGCTAAATACCCCCTAAATACTCCAACTTTACTCTTCTAGTTCCCCCTCATATGATGAGATTATGTGGGTCCTCCCCAATGGTCAAACTCAACAGAAGCCAAAGCTTATAAATGTCATTCATGAGGGTCAGATTTTCAGGAAAACAGAGTAGTGTGAAGAATGCATAGTGTATCTGCTGAGACAAATGAAAGACAGCCCCTAAACTATTTTTTCCACCCATCCTTACAATTGCTTTGTACCAAATTGTCTTCATGTATTTTGTCACTTCCAAGAAAATAAAATTTCCTTAAAAAGGAGGATTGGATTTTATATATCTGTGTATTTCCAACCCTACTTTAAAAACTGCATGGTAGATATGTCAAGTATTCAATGAATGTTAGTTGACTACACATGAAAAAAGTATTATTTTCCTTTCTTTGTAGTCAAAAAACAAATATAATTTACATTTTAACTACCAATTCTTAGAATTCCTATCTGTGAGGAATATTTAAGAGAAAATGATTGGCTTTTTAAATTATTTTATTTTATTTTATTTATTTTTTTTACTTCAGAGAATACTTTGAGCAACTTTAGTTAGGGGCCATCATGTTTCTAATCCAGATATATTTTATTAAAAAATATAGTAAGAGAAAGAAAGAAATCCTTATTCTGAGAAACATTTTAAAAGGTCACTTACCACTCATTCGTATTGAGACACTGATTCACTCTTTCTGCAGGTAATGACAGCCTAAAAATGTCACCAATTCAAATGCAGCCAAATGGACACTTCCTTTCAAAGTTCAGTTGTGAAAATAACCACCAGTATAAATAAGTTTCACAGGAAAATTATAACTCTCTTTCAAGAGAGTTTTTAAAGTATTTGAGTCTCTTGACCTCATTCTAGCAATTAAAACAGTTTATCTAGTTGTACAATGAAGGTTTTAAATGTAAATTCACTATATAACTTTTTGGAAGAAAAAAGATATGGAGCTTTATTTATTTAAAAAGAAGTGTATGTTTTAAAACATACTAATTGAAACAATGGAGGCTAGGAGAAGTAGAAAGTACAGAAGTTAAATGGGGCAAATCAGTAACTGTTACATTGTTCTGTAAAGTCAAGATCAATGTAATTAGTTGCCTGATGTAAGAATTAAACGTCTAATAAAAATTTTAGCTAAATCTTGACTGAGTGCTTACAGCTGTAATCCAAGTACTTTGGAAGGCCAAGGCGGGCAGATTGCTCGAGCCCATGAGCTTGAGGCTACAGTTAGATGAGATTGCTCCCCGACACCCCAGCCAGGGTGACAGAGAGAGACTTTGTCTCAAAACAAAAAGATAATTTTAAACTTCTGAGCTTATAACTGAACTGCTGTGAAATTGCTTGGATTCTTGCTCAAAGAATAAAATCTTTTGGATGAAAATTGTAAAACTGTAAGGCATTTTATATTCAGAGAGACTGATAAAATATGGAAATCTAACCTATTCTTGGGAGGAGGAATTTTGAAGAGTGGAAAACATCAGCCATTGGATGGGGCCTAACAGAATCTACTAATGAAACTGTGGTGTGGCTGATAATGTATGGACGTCAGTCACAGTTGTTGGTTATATTAATGAGATATCTTCCATGCTTATGTCCTTGCTCTGAATTTGGGGGAAAAATGTTAATAGAAAATGCAAGTTTCTACTTCCAACCAAACGTTATATTGTAAATTACTATGCTAATAAAAAGAAAAAAAAGTCACTGTGTCCTATCTTAGTCCCCCTTTGTCTAAAGACTGCCATACTCTTCCCCAAAATCACTGAAAAGTGGATTCATCCATGTATCAAGAGCCTTTGCTGTGTACATAATATTCAAGTCTCAGGAGGAAGTGTGGCTATTATTTCCATAGTCACAGGCTGGCTAGATTGCCAACTGGCCCCTTTTTGCTTAGGAATCCGGGATTCCCTTAACTCTTTATCCTTTTTCTGAGCTTCTCTGCCACAGTAGAAAGCAATCCTTTCTTCACTTAGCATTCTTGAATCAATCACACTCCAAGTTCTAAGCTACCCCTCACTCCCATTTTTTCCACTGTAATGTGTTTATTTGAATATTTTATGCAGACAGCCCAGATTTTAGTGATAACTGAAAATCATAGGAAAACTAAAATAGATATTATTTTAACCAGAATACAATTAAATTGTGTTTCTAGTTTAAAAGTGAATATTAACAAATTTTATAATTTTAAACAAAATTTTACAAAGGATGCAGAATGGAGTGGAAATGTAGATGATAGTACTACAAGGGGAACACTAAAGAAAAAAGAGATTGGATAAGATCTGTTACATAATGAACCATAACTGGCAATTACCATTTCCTGAAGCAAAGCAAAATGGAAAAGCTGTTTGTTGTATAAACAATTCTTAAAAATAAAAAAGTGGTCATGATTAAGAGACATTGTCAGAAAATACTTAGGGATTTTAATAAACAATTTTCTTTCAACAGTAACAAAAGATCAGTGAAGTTAGTTGCCCAGTGTGAGAATGAAATGTCCAATAAAAATGTTTACATAATTGTTAAGTTCTGAGCTTATAACTTTGAATTGCTATAAAATTGTTTTGGCTCTTGTACAATAAAAAAAACATTTTGATGAAAATTATAAAAAGAAAAATTATTTCAACTATGGAAATGTTAATAGAAAATTGTGAAGATACAACAAAAGAAATATTTCACAAAAAGTAAAGATGTTAATTCAAGCTACCAAACAATTCCCTATTGTATACAAGAACTTTCTAACAACACTAAATATCAATCAATACAAAATGTGAAAAATTACAAGTGCTTTTTTTAGCTTTAGGTGAGTCGTACAATATTAGAGACATAGCCCAATTAATACTTTGGATACTTTCTTTTCAAAAAACTTCAGAATTTATGAAGAAATATCAGTTTTGTGAACTAAAACAATTGAGCTCTTGGCATATATATTTTTGATTCTTCAAACATCAAAAAAGAATGTCAGCTATATATGAAAAATTTGGTTTTGATCATGATGGTTGATGTTCCAGCTATGTTAGGTAAAAAGTCCAGATTCATTGGAATTTTAAAACAAGAGACTGATGTCTTTGTTGTGGCTTTAATTCACTATTTGATGCCAGAAATATTTGTACTGAGTTATCTGAAGCAGCCTTTATGATAAGTGTCAGGGATATAGTTCTTAAAATCATTTAGTATACACATATAAATTGATGAATCATCAGTAGCTTATGGAATTGTTCAAAGAAACAGAATACAATAAACGTACTGATTTTGCATTCTACCCCAATGCTCTTTAATTGAGCCATGAAAAATCTTTGATTGATCCGTGAAAAAGATTCACAAAGATTTACTGTATTGTGAACTTCAATTCAACATTTTTTTAAAAAAGAAATACTTGTTGGATATTCATAAACAAAGACAAAAAGGCATATGCTTTACCTTGTCTCACCCATATCAGAAAGCACATAAACAACATAAATTTGAAGTTCCCAGAAAAGAAAAAACTTGTAATCTAGCTAAACACTTATACAAATTTATATTCAAATTGAAGCTTTTGAGAAAATGAATTTGTAAAAAGAGTGTACATTTTTATAAAGGGATATGCAGGTTTAATTGTTATCAATATCATGTCAGTCTTGTAGCTGCACAAAATACACAAAAATATGAAGGATGCTTTGTTGAGATTAATACATTTTAAGTTTTTGATTTATGCGATTTCTCTTTGAGTTCAATGTTACTGAGATGACATAAGAATTTGTGAATTTACTCTAGTTGGACAGTTTTTGAAGCTGATATGCTTTTGTTTCAAAGGATCAAATCAATTCTTATTTAAATAATAAACCAATTTCATGTTGTTACTAGAAATTACTTTAGAATGTTTGTAACAACTTGGCTGTGTGAAATTACTTTTTTAAAAAAGAATCTTTTATTTTAGAATAATTTCAGTTTTATAGAAAATTTATGAAGGTAGTATAGAGAGTTTCTACACACCACTCACTCACTACTATTATTTACATCACATATCACAAGTATATCATATGGTACATTCGTCATAATTAATCAATATTGATACAATATTATTAACTACAGTCCACATTTTATTCATATTTCCTTAGTTTTTACTTAATGTTCTTTTTCTGTTCCAGGATCCTGTCCAAGATACCATATTACTTTTAGTCATCATGTATATTTAGGTTTTTGCTTACTTTATACTTTTGAGGAGTACTGGTTAGGCATTTTGTAGAATGTCCCTCAAATGATATTTCTCTGATGTTTTGATTGGTTTTGTTTTGTTTCATGGTCAGGGTAGAATTGTGTGTTTAGGGGGAGAAAGGTTCATAGAGGTAAAACATCATTTTCATCACATCAGATCCAAGGAATATACTATCAACATGGCTTATCAGTATTGATGGTGACTTGATCACCAAACGAAGGAAATATTTGTCAGTTTTCTCCACTGTTGTTACTCTCATTACCTTTTCCCATATTGTACATTTTAAAAAGAGGCTACTATACTCAACTCTTATTTAAGAGGTGAGGAAGGTCAGGCACGGTGGCTCATGCCTGTAATCCCAGCACTTTGGGAGGGCAAGGCGTGAGGATCACTTGAGGTCAGGAGTTCAAGACCAGCCTGGCCAACATGGTGAAACCCCATCTCTACTAAAAATAGAAAAATTGGCCAGACGTGGTGGTGCATCCCAGTAGTTCAAGCTACTTGGGAGGCTAAGGCAGGAGAATTACTTGAACCTGGGAGACAGAAGTTGCAGTGAGCTGAGATCATGCCACTTCATTCCAGCCTGCGTGACAGAGTGAGTCCACCTCAAAAAATAAAATAAAATAAAAGGAGGGGAGCTGTGCTCCACCTTCTCGAGGGTGATATATGTACATAATTTATTTTGAATTCTTCTGTATATAGTTGTTCTTTTCTCCCCTATTTATTTATTATGCAATCATTTATATCAATGTAAATACGTGGATATTTATGCTTTGGGTTATATTTCAATATTATTATATTTATGTTGCTCAAATTTTAAGTGTGCATTTATATGTTTAGCACTTTATTTTTTGACAATATAAAACGTGCTCATCTTATGTATTTCTAGAGTCCTAGAATTAAACCGTTTCCTAAGGAGGCTGGGTGCACCATGGTGAGCTACCATATATTCCCAGCACTTTAGGAGCCCAAGGCAAGAGGATCGCTTTAGTTCAGGAGTTCAATACCACCCTGGGCAACATGCAAGATCCCATTTCTATAAAAAATTTAAAAATTAGCAAGGAATGGTGGTGTGCACCTGTAGTCCTAGCTATTCAGGAGGCTGAGGCAAGAGGATTACTTGAGTCCAGGAGTTTGAGGCTGCAGTGAGCTATGATCACTCTACTGCACTGCAGCCTTCGTGACAGAGCAAGACACTGGCTCAAAAAAATAAGAATAATCATAGAAAAAAATAACATTTCCCTAAGGAGTCCTGGTTCCTTTTGTTAAGAATGGTGTTAGAAACCAATATCTATGCCCTAGGTGAGCTCCTTGCTAAAAGAGTGTTGTTTTTAGGCCCTTTTAGCTAAAAAAGCAAGGAAATAGATGTGTATATACTGACTTAAGTGTATGTAAATATCTATAAATATTTCAGTGTGTAACCATCTGTATCTATTTGAAGCTAACATGAATTTATACTGATGTCTCTAATTCTATCACCATATCAATTATTCTAGCCTCCTCTCCTTGCATAACTGTAACCTCTCATTTCAACAGTAAGAAATCTGGCTTTTACTATTTGAATTCATTTATTTAATTGTTCAGTTCCAGGAAATACGTGTGTGTGTGTGTGTGTGTGTGTGTGTGTGTGTGTGTGTGTGATCTGCACATTTTCACTTTTGTGAGCTAGATGGTATGAGTTTATTTTGCCTTTAGTCCTAGACTCCACTCAATTTCAGTTACTTAGGGTATCACCTTTTCCCACACCTCCATCGGTGAGGCTGTTTCATACTTTTTGTAATGCAGTTAGATCTTTTGTCACATTCTGCATTTCATCCTAGAAATCTCCTGACCTCCTAAACAATTTTGAAATTTACATAAATTAAGATTCATTCTTTGTGCTATAGAAGTCTGAGATTTGACAAGTGCATATTGTCATGTATCCAACATCATAGCATCATACATAATAGTTTCACTATTCTGAAGTTCATCTGTGCTTCACTAATTCATCACTGCACCCACTACCACCAAACTCTGTGGAAACCACTGATTGCTATACTATTTATAGTTTTGCCTTTTCCAGAATGTCAAAAAATTAGAATTCTACAGTGTGTAGCTTTATTACACCATTTTATTTTTTACTTATTAATATGCTCTTAAACTCATCCATATGTTTTCATGGCATGAAAGCTTGTTTCTTTTTGTCACTGCATAATATTCTATTGTATGGCTGTAACTCTGTTTATCCATTTACCCATTGAGGGGCATCTTGACTACTTGTACCTTTGGATTATTATAAATAAAGCTTCTGTAAACATCCACACAGAGTTTATTGTGTGGATACAAATTTTCAAATTAGTTGAAAACATCTCAATTTTTAGGTTGGGTAGAGAAGAAACAGGTGACCAATAGTCAATACCATTGCTTATGGATTGTAGGCCTTCCGTAAATACTGACTGACACATGCATTATTTTCAGAAAAGGTAAATGAGGATCAAGCCAGTTAGAAGAGGAGCACTTTCACTTTCACACATAAGATTGAATCTTAATTAAAGAGTGGAGGAAGAAAATGGGTTTAGATTGAATCTCCATCACTTTTTTTTAAGAAAACTAGTTTTTTATTCTTAAAAATTAGCTCTAGTTATTGTAATCCACCAATTTAATAAAGTGTCAATTAAATTTCCTTAAAATGGTGTCATAATTGGGGAATTTATGAAACACTCCAGTTTTGTTAAAATGTACTACAAATCACTATTAAAACTAAACACTGTTAGCTTACTCAGGCATTGCAAAGGAGGGAAAACCAGTAAATATATTTGCAGTGCTAAAATAAATTGTAATGTTTGGTAGTTCATTTTGTAATTTGGAAGCTAAAACTAAGTTTCTTCCCAAAGGGAGGATTTTTTTTTTTACCTGTAACCTTCTTTCTTGCTCTTATTTTATTTATTTTATTTTACTTTAAGTTCTGGGATACATGTACAGAATGTGCAGGTTTGTTACATAGGTATGTATGTGCCATGGTGGTTTGCTGCACCTGTCAACCCATCATCTAGGTTTTAAGTCCCACATGGATTAGATGTTTGTCCCAATGCTTTCCCTCCCCTTGCCTCCCACACACCAACAAGCCCTGGGGTATATTGGTCCCCTCTCTGTGTCCATGTGTTCTCATTGTTCAGCTCCCACTTATGAGTGAGAATATGTGGTATTTGGTTTTCTGTTCTTGTGTCAGTTTGCTGAGAATGATGGCTTCCAGCTTCATCCATGTCCCTGCAAAGGACATGAACTCATTCTTTTTTTGGCTGCATAGTATTCCATGGTGTATTTGTGCCACATTTCTTTATCCAGTCTGTCACTGATAGGTATTTGAGTTGGTTCCAAGTCTTTGCTGTTGCAAATAATGCTGCGATAAACAAAAGAGCTTCTGCTCAGCAAAAGAAACTAGTATCAGAATGAACAGAAAACCTACAGAATGGGAGAAAATTTTTGCAGTCTACTCCTCTGACAAATGTCTGTATCCAGAATCTACAAGGAAATAAACAAATGTACAAGAAAAAAAAACGACGCATCAAAAAGTAGCAAAGGATATGAACAGACACTTCTCAAAAGAAGATATTTATGCAGCCAACAAACATGAAAAAAAGCTCATCATCACTGATCAGAGAAATGCAAATCAAAACCACACGGAGATACCATCTCATGTAAGTCAGAATAGCGATTATTAAAGGTTCAGGAAACAAGAAATGGTGGCAAGGCTGTGGAGAAATGGCAACCATTTTACATTGTTGGTGGGAGTGTAAATTAGTTCAATCATTGTGAAAGACAGTGTGGCAATTCCTCAAGGATCTAAAACCAGAAATATCACTTGACCCAAGCAATCCCATTACTGGGTATATACCCAAAGCATTATAAATCATTCTACTATAAACACACATGAATCTCCATCACTTTTATTTTCTCTTTGATTATACCTTATATAGCAAATTCAGCTAATTTGTTTGTTTTATTTTATATTTATTCACACAATCATCATTAGCAGATATCTGTAACAACCACAGACACCTTAATTTTGTTTTTATTTAAATGTGTTTATCAATAACCAAATGCCTAAACCTTATGGGACATTACATTTTTGAATTTAGCCCTTTTAGCTAACAATCACTGGAAAACAAAAAAGACTTATCTGAGGAATTTCAATAGGAACTTAGTCTTTATGTATTAAATCAGTATTGACAATGCATTTTATACGTGTGTGTGTGTGTGTGTGTGTGTGTGTGTGTGTGTGTGTGTGTGTGTGTGTGTGTGTGTGATGTGAAATGCAAGAGAAGGTAATACCAGTAGCTCTGGATAATTATTAGATAATATCAATGAATATTTGGAAAAACACCAGTTAGACTTGACTGCTAATTTGCCATCAGAAGATTTTCCACATTTTCTTAGCATATTCTGAAGTTTTGCCTTTTGGAAGCAACAAATATTTCTTTTTATTTTGATATCTGACAGTTCTTATTCTTCTACCTAACCTTTTCATCCACCATGCTACTTCTTTGTCACCTAAAAATGATTTCTTTAACGGGCTGCTGAAATAGACAGTGTTGTATTTCAGACTGATTTTTTGAGACTATCAACCCACAGCTTTTGATCTCAATCAAATCATCTCACATGGGACACCTGTTCCATTCTTCAGTTACAAGCAGGGATCTACCTACTATGGACTTATCTATTTAAAATAAGATCCTTTAAGTTGACAGATAACATTTTAAAATTACCTTACAATTTAAGTCTTAAAATATACTAAAAATTCTGACTAAGGAGCCACATTTTGTGAGATGACCGTGCTCTCCACAGTCCTCAAAAAAGGAATGGTGATGGCACATGTATACCCATGTAACAAACCTACATGTTCTGCACATGTGTCCCAGAACTTAAAGTATAATTTAAAAAAGAAAACAAACATAAGTTAGAGGAAGAGCTAAGAGCTACTTTATGTCTCACACTATGACAAGTACTTTATACATAGTATCTAAACAGCAATCTCTTGATGGATTAGTATTTATTTCATATTGAAGGTAAGAAAAGCTCAGAGAGGTCATGTAGTAGCCCCAAATCAGAGATGTGTTGTGTGATTCCAACCCACATTTTGCAAAGTGTATACTCTTCTGTTACAACAATCTGCTTTTTCATTGAAAACTTGTATTCTATCATTACTAAAAACAATCTCTGAAATTATTTTGGTAGATTTATACAAGTCAATAATTTCATAATATGTGCAAATAAGAATATATTATTTTTAAAAAATGACGGTTGCTTTAGTATTATATATGTTGTTCATAGCTCTTCGATATGTTATTCAAACAGTAAAAATATTTTATATTGATGGGTAATGCCCATTTTTTCCCATTTTTTATTTTTTTATTTTTAATTTATTATACTTTAAGCTCTAGGGTACATGTGCAGATCATGCAGGTTTGTTACATAGGTATACACATACCATGGTGGTGGTTTGCTGTATCCATCAACACGTCATCTACATTAGGTAATTCTCTATCCCTCCCCAATCCCTCCCACCCCCTGCTATTCCTCCCCTAGCCCCCCACACCCCAGGCTCCAGTGTGTGATATTCTCCTCCCTGTATCCCTGTGCTTTCATTGTTCAACACCCACTTATGAGTGAGAACATGTGGTGTTGTGTTTGGCTTTCTGTTCTTGTGTCAGTTTGCTGAGAATAATGGTTTCCAGTTTCATCTATGTCCCTGCAAAGGACATGAACTCATCCTTTTTTATGGCTGCATAGTATTCCATGGTGTATATTTCTTTATCCAGTTTCTCACTGATGGGCCTTTGTGTTGGTTCCAAGTTTTTGCAGTTGTGAACAGTGCTGCAACAAACAAGCATGGCATGTGTGTTTATAATAAAATAATTTATAATCCTTTGAGTATATATTCAGTAATGGGATTGCTGGGTCAAATGGAATTTCTATTTCTAGGTCCTTGAGGAATCGCCACACTGTCTTCCACAGTGGTTGAATTAATTTACACTCCCACCAGCAGTGTAAAAGTGTTCCTATTTCTCCACATCCTCTCCAGCATCTGTTGTCTCCTGATTTTTTACTGATCGCCATTCTAACTGGCTTGAGGTGGCATCTCAATGTAGTTTTGATTTGCATTTCTCTAATGACCAATGATGAGCATTTCTTCATATGTTTGTTGGTCTCATAAATGTCTTCTTTTGAAAAGCGTCTGTTCATGTCCTTTGCCCACTTTTGAATGGGCTTGTTTTTTTCTTGTAAATCTGTTTCAGTTCTTTGTAGATTCTGGATATTAGCCCTTTGTCAGATGGGTATATTGCAAAAATTTTTTCCCATTCTGTTGGTTGCTGGTTCACTCTAATGATTGTTGTTGTTTTTTATTGCTGTACAGAAGCTCTGGAGTTTAATAAGATCCCATTTGTCTATTTTGGCTTTTGTCACCATGGCTTTTGGTGTTTTAGTCGTGAAGTCCTTGCCCATGCCTATGTCCTGAATGTTATTGCCTAGTTTTTCTTCTAGAGTTTTTATGGTGTTAGGCCTCATGTTTAAATCTTTATTCCATCTAGAGTTAATTTTTGTGTAAGGTGTAAGGAAGAGGTCCAGTTTCAGCTTTCTGCATGTGGCTAGCTAGTTTTCCCAACACCATTTATTAAATAGGGGATCCTTTCCCCATTTCTTGTTTTTTTCTGGTTTGTCAAAAATCAGATGGTTGTAGATGTGTGGCATTCTTTCTGAGGCCTCTGTTCTGTTCCATTGGACTACATCTCTGTTTTGGTACCAGTGTCATGCTTTTTTTTTTAATTGTAGTTGGAATTAACTCCATTTGGAAAATAATTCAGATACTAATCAAGAACTTCTAACTTTCTAGTGGCTTGCATTGTATACGTATTTGACTCATAAAGTTACAAGAAAACTTAGCATTTGTATTCCTCCACATAAGATCTTTGATTTTAATAGCTTTTGTTCTTGTTCACTGAATACTTCAGGCATGCTGTCTTGTTAATAAACAGGCAGTAGGAGGGGAAAATTTTTTTGTAGTGTATACTTACCCTTATATTGTCATTGTATTTTTCTACTAGAGAGAGGTTAATTATATAGGTTGAGCATATGTCTGTGAAACTATGGAAAATGTCTTTTAAAACTGTTGAACAAAACTATTGAAGATAGAAAAGAAAACAAGGAAGGCAAGAAAAAAAGCAAACAACACCCACAGAAGCAAAATTCAGTTTTAGAAAAGTAAGAACAAAAAACAATTTGAAAATATACAATTTAATAGTAAAATTGCTGCATCTTACACAATACTTGAGTGAATCAAAGATGAGTTAAATTATTATTCTTTCTGTAGTACAACCAAAACTTTCCCATAAAAATAACAAAATTAAAAAGTACCAATAGTAGATACTACTATCCTACTGCTATAAATTTGTAGATACCTTTGAATAGCATTGTGCAAATTATTAAAATATGTGCTTTCTGAATCTTAATTTAACTGAGACCATTTGTTTACTGTCATGAATGGACTTTATTCTGATTATAACTCAGATTATAACTATTCTGATTATAACCTATTTCCATCAAGGCAAAACCATGAGAATTGATTTTTTTAAATCCTTGTTATATAGTCAGGATGGAATCAAATAGTAAACCAACTGTTCAATACATGGTCAGTTGTTTTAAGAAAATAGGTGCCCATATTGTATAATAAGTGTAAAATTGATTATCTGTAGATATAGCCAACATAAAATAAGTATTTTGATTGTCAAACTAAATGATTATCTTTCATCCTATATGTGAATTGTTCAGTACTCCAAATTCAAAGAAAGGCCATGACATTGCCTATAGAATTTTCTTTGCCTTTCCTTTATGAAAAAAAAATCTAACCCAAATCTATCATTGTCAGATGAACATTTTAAAAGGTTAAATATTTTTAAATGAGAATAACACATCTGGGATACATTTGATTAGTTTTATTCTAAGTGAATATAAGTCAAATTCCCAATAGGCAGAATAACTGTTTGACATTAGAGAATAGAAAAAAAAAAGAAAAAAAAAACGAAAAAGAGTTATTTATACACTTTAAATACTTACTACGCTTTAAATAGTTTTATAAATTTAATCATATACATATTATTTTCACATGAAATGTTTAAATATTTGTTTTAAAAATATTAAAAGTTGTCAGGTATTTCAAATTTGACTAAAATGCTCAGTAAATATAATATACTCGCTTCTATAGTTGTAGTTTGTTATGCATTTAAAACACGTTTTCAGTTACTCCATTTCTAAAATTGCCTCTCATTCTCCATTCCTATGGTTTATTTTTTTCCCCATACTTAACAACCTGTTGTTGACTTACATGTTCATTTTGTTATTTGTTGTCTATTTCTCCCACTAGAGAGAGAAATAGACGATCCCTGAAAGCAATGGCTGTTTTCTTTAGTGCTCTATCTTGATTGCCTGAAACAGTGCTGGAACATAGTAGGCATGTATGAATATTTGTTGAATGATTGAATGGATACTATTCAGATCGCATAATGCTCTTCTTGTTTTGTAATGGAGGAAACAGAAGTTCATAATAATTACCCAACTTAACTAAAATGTCCAGCTAGGAGCTACATCCCACACATATAATGTGCTTATTACTAGTCAAATGTTGTTTCTAATACTATCTATCTTTGCTTGCATCATTCAACACTACTTCTCCCTCTTGGAGTTACTATACCATTGTTATTTCTATAGCCTATGTAAAAAAAAAAAATTAGATTGAAGTGTTGATCCTTTAAAAATAAGCTAATTTCTAAAATAAATTAATCACTGTGTTAAACAAGTCATCAATATTTCTTTGGCTTTGATGTATTCATCATTGAAAACAGAAGAAATAATTTGACTTTAATTGCCTCTAGAAACCAATTTTGGAAAAACTTTGGTCAAGTAGCATATCATCTTTATTCTTTGTTTTATTCATTTGAGTCAAACTTAAATTTTACATTTCAATTAGTTTTTAATAATTTCTTTTTAAATGCTTTGATAGAACACATTGTATTATTCCACTTCTTTAAAATCAGGAAAAATGGAAGAATGAAAATTACTAGTACAATAACATGTCGACTTTCATAACTTTATCCTTAAATTACTCCTCTCTTTTCTCATTTATGACTATGTCTCTCAGTTCCTTCAGGTTTCTTCATTTTAAAATGTTCCTTCAGGATTCAACCTTTGCTTTCCTGCTCTGATACTTGAAGAACACATCATTCTTATGGTTATCATTATATATTTATATATCTCCCCAAATTACTTCTGCCACTTAAAAGTTCAGTTCCTTGAATTAATCTTCTATTTTAAAGCTCCATTATACCCAATGAAAATTGAAAGATAAATATATCATTTCACCTTCTGAAAGTGACTTTTTTTATAACAACTCTAAAATATCCAGTGACATTACTGTTCTGATGTCACCATTTTTTCAAGTTTATGATGTTTTTTGATCCCCCACTAACAATCAATGACCAAGTCACATCAAACTTTCTCCTCTGTATTCACCTGATTCACTCTTCCTGCCCACATTTATGGACTTAGCTGAAAACTATTAAGTAGATTTATTGTTATCTCATGATAAGGCCACTGAAATGGTGTGGATTCTTCTTTTTTAGATTGTAGATCACCTGGCTTCATGTCTACGTATTCTAGATTGTAGATCACCAAGCTTCATATCTACATATACTTCTTATAGACCACTAGGCTTTTAAAAATCTTTTTTAGATTGTAGAACATCAGGCTTCCTATCTACATGTCTTCTTCATATTTAATTTAAATTATTTATTTATTTATTAAGAATACTTTAACAGTTCTTATTACTAGAAAGCCTATTTAAAATGTTTGTATAATATCTTCAGGAGGTGCTCTTTTAGATGATTCAGAATCTTTCATGTATGGGTTAATGGACCCAGGAATCTAAATAGTATAGGAAGATTTTGAGATCTTCATGATACACATGCAAGTCCTAGACAATCTATGCATGAAAATGAAGTAGAGAAATTGTTCATATAACTTAAACCAATTTGCACACACACACATACACACTGTCTTCTCCTTTCCTATCTTTCTCTAACACACACACACACACCTTTAAAAATTATTTTTAGTCTGTTTCAATTTTAAAAAATTTGAGTTGTCTAACAAAAATGCATAAATCCGAAGTTTAAAAATAAATGCATGAGAGAAATGGAGGAATGGGTCATATTTCTAGATAAACCTAGAAAAAGGTTAAGATATAAATTCCATGCCCTTAAGATACCACCAAGTACTGAGGATAGGTTGTAAATTTGACTCTGAACTTCTGAACCACAAAAGCCATGAAAGATACAAATTTACTTAAAAGAGTCACAATGTCCAAAACATAAAAACAAGAGATATTTCCTTATCCTTCAACCTGTAAGAAATCTCTCCCATGAGTCCTTGTGAAAGGAACACTTTGTGATGCAGGAGATCATTTTATATAATTTTACAATAAATGCAGCCAACAGTTTATAAAATATAAAATCAATTTTGAAAAAGTTCAAAGCAATATGGTCTGGGTATGTAGGTCTCTGGCGGCTTGGGTTGATCTAAAGATGAATTTTTCAATAAACTTTATTATGAATATTTCAAATATATAGAAAAACTGAAAGGACAGTAAAGTGAATAACAATATCTCATTTGAACAATTGTGAACATTTTACCATAGCTGCCGTACCTATTTTTCTATCTATTCTGAATCATATGACACTAAGTTAAATTTTGTAGAGTTCTGAGAATTGATGTAAGCTGCATAATAGTACCCCTCATATTGTCTTGAAAACATTATTTCTCAGCATAAGGTTTTTAGTAACAAAACTTCTAAAAAGATGCATTTCGGGATAATAGCTACAAAAGGGTAAGACTGAAAGAAAGGTAAGCAAAGAGTTTTAAAAAGTCATACTTCCTAGTAAGACATGGGGTGAAGTCATTCTATCTTGTCTAATGAGGGAACATCCATATTCTAAGACAGTCAACTAAGCCAGAAATGTGGATATACACACACACCAAAGAAAGTATTTTCTCTTCTTTTTTTTTCAAGAATAATTTGTGTAATATGAGGAAAATAGAGTTAATGTTGGCAATATATTTAGATTAAAATAAAATAAATTAATGAATTTAATAATTACTTTATTAAACTCATCAACAATTAACTCATCCACTCACATACATAACATAAGTAAAAATGATTTCAGCCTTGTGTTAGGCACTCCAAGTGGCTGTTCAGCAGTTCGTACTCAGAAATAAGAACATTTAAAGTGGCAGCCCTTATTGAGCTCTCAAATATAAACAGAATGTGGGGGGCAAGAATGAGACGGCCTTTCCTCCCTCTATGGAGTACGTTTAATGGAATTCAGTCTCTTAAAAAAGAATTCAAACACAAGCCTCTGTTCTTTGTTACGTATAAGGTACTTAAAATACATGCCAAGACTCATTCATAAACTCCACATACAAAGCTTCACAAAGAGTTGGCCATATGTTTGTTCCTAATTTCATCACCAATTTTAACGATGGTTCAGAAAAATAAAAACTATGCAGATTTATTTAGTGCTAGGATAGCACTGGATCTGGCACATTGCTGAAATTTAACATACAGGCACAGCTCAGAGATAATGTGGGTTTAGTTCCAGACAACTGCAGTAAAATGAATATCTCAATAAAATCAGTCCCACTAATTTTTTTGCTTTCCCAATATATATAAAAGTTATGTTTTCTGGCTGGCCAACATGGTGAAACCCCATCTCTACTAAAAATACAAAAAAAACAAAACAAAAAAAAGCCAGGTGTGGTGATGCATGCCTGTAATCTTAGCCACTTAGGAGGCTGAGGTAGGAGAATCACTTGAACCCAGGAAGTGGAGGTTGCAGTGAGCCAGGATTACACCACGACATTCCAGCCTAGGCAACAGAGTGCAACTCCATTTCGAAAAAAAAAAAAGTTATGGTTACACTATACAATAGTCTATTAAGTGTGAAATTCCAACAGGCCCCAGTGTGTGATGTTCCCCTCCCTGTGTCCATTAGTTCTCATTGTTCAACTTCCACTTATGAGTGAGAACATGTGGTGTTTGGTTTTCTGTTCCTGTATGAATTTGCTGAGAATGAGAGTTTCTAGCTTCATCCATGTCTCTGCAAAGGACATGAACTCATCCTTTTTATGGCTGCATAGTATTCCATGGTGTATATGTGCCACATTTTCTTTCTCCAGTCTGTCATTGATGGGCATTTGAGTTTGTTTCAAGTTTTTGCTATTGTGAACAGTGCAGTAATAAACATACATGTAAATGTGTCTTTAATGTAGAAGGATTTATAATCATTTGGATACATACTCAGTAATGGAATAGCTGGGTCAAATAGTATTTCTGGTTCTAGATCCTTCAGAAATCGCCACACCATCTTCCACAATGGTTGAACTAATTTACACTCCTGCCAACAGCATAAAAGCATTTCTATTTCTCCATATCCTCTTTAGTATCTGTTGTTTCCTGGCTTTTTCATGATCATCATTCTAACTAGCATTAGATGGTATCTCATTGTGGTTTTGATTTGCATTTTTCTAACAATGAGTGATGATGAGCATTTTTTCATATGTTTGTTGGCCACATAAATGTCTTTTTTGAGAAGTGTCTATTCATATCCTTTGCCCACTTTTTGATAGGGGTTTTTTTTTCTTGTAAATTTGTTTACATTCCTTATAGATTCTGGGTATTAGCCCTTTGTCAGATGGATAGATTACAAAAATTTTTTCCCATTCTGTAGGTTGCCTGTTCACTGTGAGGACAGTTTCTTTTGCTGTGCAGAAGCTCTTTAGTTTAATTAGGTCTCATTTGTCTATTTTGGCTTTTGTTGCCAATGTTTTTGGTGTTTGAGTCATGAAGTCCTTGCCTATGCCTACATCCTGAATGGTTTTGCCTGTTTTCTTCTAGGATTTTATGGTGTTAGGTCTTATGTTTAAGTCTTTAATCCATCTGGAGTTAATTGTAGTGTAAGGTGTCAGGTAGGGGTCCAGTTTCTGCTTTCTGCACATGGCTAACCAGTTTTCCCAACACTATTTATTAAACAGGGAATCCTTTCCCCATTGCTTGTTTTTGTCAGGTTTGTCAAAGATCGGATGGTTGTAGATGTGTGGCATTATTTCTGAGGCCTCTGTTCTGTTCCATTGGTCTATATATCTGTTTTGGTACCAGTACCATGCTGTTTCGGTTACTGTAGACTTGTGGTATAGTTTGAAGTCAGGTAGCATGATGCCTCCAGGTTTGTTCTTTTTGCTTAGGAATGACTTGGCTATGTGAACTCTTTTTTGATTCCATATGAAATTTAAAGTAGTTTTTCTAATTCTCTGAGAAAAGTTAATTGTAGCTTGATGGGGATAGCATTGAATCTATAAATTACTTTGGGCAGTATGGCCATTTTTGTGGTATTGATTCTTCCTATCCATGAGCATGGAATGTTTTTCCATTTGTTAGTGTCCTTTCTTATTTTCTTGAGCAGGGGTTTGTAGTTGTCCTTGAAGAGGTCCTTCACATCCCTTATACATTGTCTTCCTAGGTATTTTATTCTCTTTGTAGCAGTTGTGAATGGGAGTTCACTCAGATTTGGCTCTCTATTATTGGTGTGTAGGAATGCTTGTGATTTTTGCACAGTGATGTTATATCCAAAGACTTTGCTGAAATTGATTATCAACTTAAGGAGATTTTGGGCTGAGATGATGAGGTTTTTCTAAATATACAATCATGTCATCTGCAAACAGAGACAATTTGACTTCCTCTCTTCATATATGAATACCTTTTATTTCTTCCTCTTGCCTGATTGCCCTGGCTAGAACTTCCAATAATATGTTGAATAGGAGTGGTGAGAGAGGGTGTCCTTGTCTTGTGCCTGTTATCAAAGACAATGCTTCCAGTTTTTGCCCATTCCGTATGATATTGGCTTTGGGTTTGTCATAAATAGCTCTTATTATTTTGAGATATGTTCCATCAATACCTAGTTTATTGAGAGTTTTTAAACTGAAGCAGTGTTGAATTTTATTGAAGGCCTCTTCTGCATGTATTGAGATAATCCTGTGTTTTTTGTCATTGGTTCTGTTTCTTTGATGGATTACGTTTATTGATTTGCATGTGTTGAACCAGCCTTGAATCCCAGGGATGAAGCCGACTTGATGATGATGGATAAGCTTTTTGATGTGCTGTTGGTTTGCCAGTAATTTATTGAGGATTTTTGCATCAATGTTCATAAGGGATATTGGCCTGAAATTTTCTTTTTTTGTTGTGTCTCTGCCAGGTTTTGGTATTAGGATGACTCTGGCCTCATAAAATGAGTTAGGGAGGAGTCCCTTTTTTTCTATTGTTTGGAACAGTTTTATAAGAAATGGTACCATCTCCTCTTTGTAACTGTGGTAGAATCCTGCTCTGAATCTGTCAGGTCCTGGGCTTTTTTTCAGTTGATAGGCTATTAATTACTGCCTAAATTTCAGAACTTGCTATTGGTCTATTCAGGGATTCGGCCTCAGGAAATACAGAGAGCACAACAAAGATACTCCATGAGAGGAGCAACCCCAAGACACATAATCATCCGATTCACCAAGGTTGAAATGAAGGAAACAATGTTAAGGGCAACCATAGAAAAGTTGGGAAGCCCATCAGACTAACAGGAGATATCTCTGGAGAAACCCTACAAACCAGAAGATAGTGGGAACCAATATTCAGCATTCTTAAATAAAATAATTTTTAATCTAGAATTTTATATCCAGCCAAGCTAAGCTTCATAAGCAAAAGAGAAATAAAATCATTTACAGACTAGCAAATGCTGAGGGGTTTTGTTGCCACCAGGCCTGGCTTACAAGAGCTTCTGAAGGATGCACTAAATATTGAAAAGAAAAAGTGGGTACCAGCCACTGCAAAAACATACCAAATTGTAAAGGCCATCAACACTATGAAGAAACTGCATCAACTAATGGGCAAAAAAACAAAACAAAACAAAAACCCACTAGCATCATGACAGGATCAAATTCACACAAAACAATATTAAACTTAAATGTAAATGGGCTAAGTGCCCCAGTTAAAAGACACAGACTGGCAAATTGGATAAAGAGTCAAGACCCATCAGTGTGCTGTATTCAGAAGACCCATCTCACATGCAAACACATGGGCTCAAAATAAAGGGATGGAGGAGTATTTACCAAGCAAATGGAAAGAAAAAAAAAGCAGGGGTTGCTTTACAGTCTGATAAAAGAGACTTTAAACCAACACAGATGAAAAAAGACCGAAAGGCATTACATAATGGTAGAGGAAGCAATGCAACAAGAAGAGCTAACTATTCTAAATATATATGCACCCAATACAAGAGCACCCAGATTCATAAAGCAAGTTCTTAGAGACCTACAAAGAGACTTAGACTCCCACACAATAATAGTGGGAGACTTTAACACCCCATCATCAATAGATCAACAAGACAGAAAATTAACAAGGATATTCAGGACTTGAACTCAGCTCTG
>CAUYQU010069621.1:0-25400 GCA_963574635.1 Cheracebus regulus
TAGGTTAGAGCTGAGGGGAGCAGCGTTCTGAGCTGGCAGTTCTTACAGGGCATGGGGGCGGCTATATCTTTTCCCCAAACCTGCCTGGTCGTTAGTGGGGGACCACTTGGCTTTCCTTATTCCACAAGGCTAAAGGTGAAAAAAGGGATCCAGAGGCTTCACCTTACTCATAAGCATTTTCAGCTTCTGCCCTAGAAGCACTGAATTTGCAGTCCTCTTCCCTACTATGTTCTTTTTTATTTTACTTTTTCTGGGACAGGGTCTTGCTCTGTCACCCGGGCTGCAGCCTCCACCTCCGAGGTCCAAGTGACTCCCCTGCCTGAGTCTCCTGAGCAGCACAGGTGTGCGCCACCACCCTTGGCTAATTATTTAATATTTTTGTAGAGGAAGGGTCTTACTAAATTGCCCCAGCTGGTCTCGGACTACTGGGGTCACATGATCCTCCTGCCTTAGCCTCCCAAAGTTCTGGGATTATGGGCGTGAGCCATGGCACCCAGCTTTCCCGTTATGTCCTAAAGTATCTATTCGGTATCCCTAATTTCCAAAGTAATTTATGAATATGTAGTGGAGAACTTGAAAGCACAGGAAAGTACAAAGGAGAAAAATAATTCCACCGACCGGAGACAACTGCTGTGAAAGTACTGTGCTGTGTGTTCTTTGCTTTTATCTAGTCCTTACATTCTCTCTCGGGGTTAAGGGGACTTTCTCTTTAAATAATTCGCAGGGACCGAATGTGAGAGTGAGGGAAGACTGCAGTTATCCGCGTTGCTCCTTTATTTAGGGTTCAGGACCCAGGTTCAGGGGACTGACCTGTGCCTTTCCACACAGTGGGCAGTGACTGCGGGAGCTGCGGGTCAGGCCTGCTGGTTGAGAGGGCAGGCGCTCTTGCTCCCGCTCGGGGTCCGGCCTTGCACCCTTGTTGGCCCTCGTCCTTCGCTTCTGCTCACTCTGTTTTAGTACCCAGTGCACCTGTCTGTTTTCTGGACTGGACCTTCCAGCTGCAGCTGCCATTTCTCTTCCCTTTCCTGGCTGTCTGCTCTCCAGCTGACTGCCCTCGCTCGCTGCTTTCTGAGGACTTCCAAGCTCCACCTGATCCAGATACACGTGAGCTACTGTGGCATCTGTGGGCTCAGAGCGTGGAGGCACACACACCTTCCTCTGAGCTCTGGCCGCGCCCCTCCTCATGTGGAAGCCCTGCTTTCCTCAGCTCTTGAGCAGACAGGCACCGTCCCAGCACTTTGGGCTGTCATCAGAATGAAACTGGAGAATTAATTAAGCTGAGCATGGTTCTCAGTACACAGCAAAGGCTCACAAAATGTTTGCCATTCTTAATAATCACAGTACTCATAATTAAGAATGACACTTCCTCCCTCTCTCTGCCTTCTGACCAGACAATAGGGTATGACCCCATCATTTCCCCAGAGGTCTCGGCCTCCTTTGGTGTTGAGCAGCTGCCCCTGGAGGAGATCTGGCCTCTCTGTGATTTCATAACTGTGCACACTCCTCTCCTGCCCTCCACCACAGGTAGGTGTGTCCTTACCTGGTGGGTTGGTCACAGAAGCCACAGAGCAGTTAACAAATGGGCCCTCCCCCTGGGCCTTCTGCAGGTGCTGGCAGCCAGCTGTGGGGAGGGGTCCACCCGGGTCCTGCGGAGCCTGCTGCTTTGTTAGATGCCTTGCATCGGGTAGGGAGGGCGAGCCAGCTGGAAGTGCTTGGGGTGTAGGTGAGCTGGGCACAGGGATGACCAGTGACCCCATGGATGCTTCCTGCAGCCCCTGCAGGGCTCGCTGATTCCCAGCGCCATGGAAACAGTAAGATCTCAGGAATTTCTGAGGTGTTTCTAAACTGAGTCTGGCCCAGATCCATGACAGGGATGGCCGCCCCAGAGCACCCGCAGAGGAAGAGATGAGATCACGGAGGCCGCCGTCCAGCAGGAGGGGAGCTCTGGGGAAGAACTGGCCGGAGGAAAGGGAAGAGCCTGGGAGCCGGGGTGAGCGTGGGGACCCCCTGCTGCTCCAGCAGGAAGGTGCTTCGCTTTCTCCAGGCTTACTGAATGACAGCACCTTTGCCCAGTGCAAGAAGGGGGTGCGTGTGGTGAACTGCGCCCGTGGAGGGATCGTGGACGAAGGCGCCCTGCTCCGGGCCCTGCAGTCGGGCCAGTGTGCCGGCGCTGCGCTGGACGTGTTTGCGGAGGTAAGTGGCCGCAGCCTGTGTCAGGAGGGAAGAGGTGGGGAGCAGAGAGGCCCATGGCCGGGAAAGCCCAGCGCTTGCCAGAAGGCCTCTAACTTATTGTCTCTTTCATCTGAGGTAAACGGGAAAATTGTGTTGTCAAAAACACACCTGTGTGCTTTGAGGAGCCTTTGCGGAGCCTGGCATGGAGGCAACTGTGGTTTTCAGCAAAACTCAGGTTTCACAGGGGACCCAGTTACGGGTTCTAGGCTCCTCAGACTACTCACATATTGACAAAGAGCGCAAATCAGTTCTGTGGTTGAGGGTCTGGGGCAGGGAGAGAGGGGTTTGGTGTGTTGTGAGAAGACCCTGATTGAAATGCAGCCCCATTGCCAAGCAGATGTCCTTTTCAGTGTCCATCGGCATTCCTTTTCCCTTCTCTTCCTGCGTAGACAGAAGTGCGGGGCTGCTGGCGGGATTCCCTCAGGGTCCTCAGGGTGGGCTGCTCTCCCAGCAGGCGCAGAGGCTCAGCCTCACACCAGATCCAGGAGGGAAGAGTGCATTTGCCCTGTAATCCCGCGGGCTCCTCTCCTGAGATCCTGCCCCCAGCACTGGGGCTTCTCCCCGTGAGGAAGGGAAAGGGCGTGGACTTTGGATTGAGTGGTTGTGGTTCACAGGTTACTAGCTGTGTGTCCTCGGAAGGTCCCTGGCCCTCTCTGAGCCACTGCAGCGCTCACGGTCTACTCCCAGCCCAGGGCATACAGTGCCTTTTGGTTGTAACCCTGGTCATCTTTGAACTCTGAGATTATCAGCTCCCTGAAGGCAGAGCAAGCCTTGTCCATCTTTGTATCACTATCCTCCCTAATACAGCACCTTCTCCTGCTCTCTTGTACCACTTGCTGGTCGTAAGGGACTCTCGGGATTACATGATATGGTCTGACCAGGATTACAGTGTTACATGGTTACGCGTGGTCGGGACTCCCGGGATGACGCGGTTTCGCCATGGCCGGGACTCCCCTGGTGGCGCGGTTACGCCCGGCCAGGACTCCCAGGGTGGCGCGGTTACATCTGGCCGGGATTACAGGGTTACATGATCAAAATTCAATGGGACCCACAGAGCCCCCAGGAGAATGTGCAGAAGATGCCTAAATAACATTCCCAAGGGCAATCTTCTCAGTGAGCAGAGGGTGAAAAACACACTGCAGGGCGGGGCGGAGGAGCCACAGACGGGCAGCCTGTGCTGAGAGCCGGGATGCGGTTACCTGCGTGGAGTGTCTGTGAAGAGCAGGACACCGCTAAGAGTCCAGCGAGGCCCATCGACAGCAAGTGCTGCGTGGATGCAGGGGCTGAGTTTCAGGGAAAAACCCACAAACAACAGCAGTAGCTACCACTAGTTGAGAGCCTTCCACATTAAAGGTGCATGATTCCCACCGTAACGTTACGAGGGAAATAGGATCAACCCATTTCACAGATAAAGAAACCGAGGTTTCACCCCAAAGAACCTAGGTGGTAAGCGGTGATGGTGAGATTCGAATCTGCTTCGCAATTGCTGCTCTGCCCACTCTGCTGAGATGGAACGTTCATGAGGAAGCCCACTGTTGAGTCCAGTGACCACCCTGACAAGACAGAAGTGGAAAGCGGCAGTACCCCTGACTGCCTTCCCTCCAACTGTCCTGTTCCCTGGGGTGGCCCAAGAGGTTGTGACCCATCCATGGCAGCCAACCTAGAGTTATCTCTTTCTGGACAGGAGCCACCACGGGACCGAACCTTGGTGGACCATGAGAATGTCATCAGCTGTCCTCACCTGGGCGCCAGCACCAAGGAGGCGCAGAGCCGCTGTGGGGAGGAAATTGCTGTTCAGTTCGTGGACATGGTGAAGGGGAAATCTCTTACAGGGGTTGTAAGTATCACCACCTGGGGCTGGGGGCCAGGGGTCAGAGGGAGGAAAGGAAGGAAGGCGTCTTGTAGGGGCTGGTGACAGTGTGGGTGAACAGATTCAGCTCTGGGAGCAGAAGATAAGGGAATCTGCTTGAGTCAGCACTCTCCGGAGCGGGTGGGTGGGAGCCTCCCATCTCCAGCCTTGATAGCAGAAGCCTTGGCAGCAGAGAGCCCGGCTCAGGCCTGTTACAACGGAGCCTTGCTGCAGAGATTGCGGCCCTTCCCAGGCCCAGCCTCTGGAGAAAGGCTCCTTTGTTCTCCACATGCCTTGGAATGAAGGAGTGCTGCTCGGGTGCCAGCTGAGCGCAGCGGGTGGGGACGTGGTGGGGGATGGCCTGTGTCATGTTACATGGGACTACACTCTGTAAGCTCCCCAGACCCTTCCTTGGCAGCCTGCTCAACCCACTCGCAAATGAGCCTCCATGCCGGCTGGCCCCCTTACCTTCCCCAAATCCCGGCATAAGACCCCACTTCTTGTCTTTGCTTCCATCAAGCCCTTCCTGGCATGTGCGTCTCCTTCGAGCTTAACCTGACTTACACTTCGAGTCCTATCTCATTCATTCAGTCTGTGGGTATCCGTAAGTTCCACTGGGTACCAGACCTTGTCCTAGCCCTTGGGAGACACAGGTGCGTGAGGGAGGCACAGCTCTGCTCCCAGGGGCTGGCCACCTCCTTAGGACGTCTGGCTTGGCCTTTCCTGCCCCTTCTCAAATTCTCTGGTTAATCAGCCACATTGTTTCTTGTTACCAAGGTTCAGTTCCATGAAGTGTTTTTTTTTTTTTTTATCTTTCTACTTAACCTAAATTCTCAGTTCCCTGAGGACAAAAAAAAACATGACTGAAGCCTCTCTGCAGCTTGTATGGGTGGGCCCAAGCCATGGAATTAGTACCCTCAAAGAGTCAGGGAAATGGGCTGGGGGTTCCCAACTGTCCTGGCTGACCCCCCGTCAGGGGATTTTCGCTGGCGGGGGCAGCACTGTGGCAGGAGAGCCCAGGATGCTGCTTCTGCCCTCCCACCTCTGGATTGAGAGCCCAGCCCTCCAGGCCTCTCTGCCCCTCCATCCTGAGGAAGGAAGGGGACCTCCTGGCACCCAGCAGGCCCACGCAGTCCACGGAAGTCAGCAGGGCTAGGACCGGCAGCACAGGAAGTGGGTCAGCAGAGACTCTGACCTGTCCGCGTCCTGCTCTGCCCTCTACGCTGTGGGAGCTCCTCAGGGCGGAGCACACTTCACTCACCTTGCACCTGGCCGGCCCCTGAGCAGGTTCATTCTTCCCAGGGGATGCGGCTTACGTTCCAGGCTGAGGTTTGGGCTCGTGACCGTTGCCAGCCAATCCAGGCTTCAAGATTTCACCCTTTCAGCCTGCTCAGAAGGCCGGCGTCTGCCCTCCCCATCACAGCTTTGCCATTTATTGCCATTACCGTTAGGTAGTGTTAACATTCCAGGGCTTTTCCTGAAAGGGACTCCCTAATGTAACCTCCATCAAATGGACCACAAAATGTCGCCGTCTTAGGAGGTGAAACCTCTTGGTCAGAATAACTACCCTCAGGCAAATTGAACTGTCCACCCACACCAGCAAATTGTCTCAGAGGAGCCATTTAGAAAAAGAGACATTTTGGTGACATAGGAAATACCTTTTCCTAATTCTTTCCTGCATTTTCCCCAGTTCAATTTTGTTCTAACCTCAGACACAGACTAATAACATTAGGGTCAGGTTGGTGACCAAAAGCGCCTGACTCTTCCCTGGAGTTCTCCTACCTGTAATCCAGGGAAGCCTGCGAATCCTCCTTTTACTCAGGAGCCCTGTAACGGCACCTCCCCAGGCATGGACTCTGCAGGCCCACAGGGAGCACAAAGATGTGCCTGCCCGCAGGGCACTTTCTGGACTTGACTCTGTGCAGGCCCTCGGCCGGCAGCTCCGGCATGGTGCTCCAGGTCTCCTCCCAGCAGCTGGCTGCTCCACCCGCCGCCCTCCCGCTTCACATGCCCTCGGAGAGAATTCAGAGGCCCAGCAGGGAGCCTGCACACACACCGCCCGCACTGGAGAGGCTCCCGTGAAGCCCGCTTCAGCGGTCATTGCCAATACTGCGATTCTCTCTCTGTTAAAAAAAAAAATACATTCTTAGGCCGGGCACGGTGGCTCACACCTGTAATCCCAGCACTTTGGGAGGCCGAGGCGGGCGGGTCACGAGGTCAAGAGATCGAGACCATCCTGGCCAACATGGTGAAACCCCGTCTCTACTAAAAATACAAAAAATTAGCCGGGCATGGTGGTACCTGCCTGTCATCCCAGCGACTCGGGAGGCTGAAGCAGGAGAATTGCTTGAAATCATAAAAAGGAAGTTGCAGTGAGCTGGGATCGTGCCACTGCACTCCAGCCTGGCGTAGAGCCAAACTCTGTCTCAAAAAAAAAAAAATTCTTACAGTGATATATTTATAAAAACAGAAAGAGAAGCATCTGTGTTTCCTTCTAATTTCATCTTGTAGCTGCCTGTTTGAGTCGCATCTTTCTTAGATGGCTGACTTTACAAGTTATCTCAAAAAAGGTGGCCAGATGCCTAACTCAGAACCAGTGTGTTTTAAACCACAAAATGGAATTGACATTTTGGCCCAGAACAAGCTGGTTCTGTTATCAGGCCCCTGGTGGGGAGGGGGTGCCCAGCCAGTCAGATCCTAGACTTACAACTTTTGGGGAATATGTGGCTTCTGTCCCCTCAGTGTCACTGCATGCCTCACGGCGGACTTCACGTGGGTTGATACTTGAAGCACGATCATCAAAACTTTGTGATAATTGATCATAGTGTTCAGTGACAATGTAAACATTCACTTTTAAAATTTTAAGGTCGAAAATAAAAGTGAAGGCAAATTGGGACTGCCCGAGAGGACCTGTCACTCTTCATCCATGTTATCTTTGACTTCTGGGTGTTCTGTGTCAAAGACTCACCCTTACTGTGCTGTCCAACCCCTTCCCCAGTGCAGACAAAATCGGTCTCCCATGGAGGGGGCCGGGTAGGACACAGTTCCACGAGAGGAATCATTTGGAGTGGTTGTGGCCTGCTGTATCCGTTTCTGGCTCTCCTCATCTGTAGGAACAAGTCATTGTCCTCTTGTTGGGGCTGATGGAAGTTGTCACCCACCAAGCAGCAAGGCATGAGTGACCCTATGCTTTCTTTCCTGTGGAGCTGGGTCTTGGTCTCCAGGCCTTGATTCAGGCTCTGCCATGCCTCTTCCTGACCACAGCCCCACTCCTCCATCCTCTGCAGGTAAATGCCCAGGCCCTTACCAGCGCCTTCTCTCCACACACCAAGCCTTGGATCGGTCTGGCAGAAGCTCTGGGGACACTGATGCGAGCCTGGGCTGGGTCTCCCAAGGGGACCATCCAGGTGATAACACAAGGTGAGCTGGGAGCTTGCAGAGGGAGGGGGAGGAGGGGATGAGGGGATGTGGGCTCTGCCCTGCTGGGTGTATCTGCTGCAGGATCGGGGTTAGTGAGAGGCAGTGAGGGTGGCTTGGACTCTGCCCTGAGTATCGCTCCCTTAATACTGGTGGGAGGGTGGTAAAGGGAGGGGTAGAAAAAGTCATTGGAAAGATATACCGAATTTTCATAAATCATGTTTATGTAGTACTTTTAAGACGTACATGTTTTGGGTGCAAGGGAGACGTCTACAGGAGATAAGAGTTTCATGCGAGAAGCCACAGGATGGCTGGAGGGAGGACCTAATTAAGCAACAGGACGCTGGTTTCTGGTTTGTGGCCCTGCCGTTTGCCTGCTCTATGACGCCCCCTTCTGAGACTCTCCCCTGGATTCTTCATGTGTAAAGTTAGAGTTAGGGGTAGATGAGCCAGGAGGCGGTGAGGACACTTTGTGCTCTGTGACTAAGGTGGTCCCTTGGGCCGTCTGACAGCGCCGGAGGGTGCTTGCTCAGCCGTGGAACGGGAATGAGCTCAGTGCCCTCCGTCCACCCCCGGGGCTGCTGAGCAGGCTGTGGCCGCCTTTGCAGCGGATCCAGTTGCAGCGGATCCAGTACTGTGCAGATATGGTTGAGTGACCAAGGAGGGTTCCAGTTTCCTTAACGCTGTAGAGGCGTGTCTTTCCCCACGGACTCGTGGGCGCCCCACACTTGGGGAGAGGTTGCAGCGTGAGAGCAGCTAAACCCCAGGCATTGGCAATACCGGGAAAGGGCAGAGCCGGGGGGTCCCCAGTGGCCTGGGTGTCCACGCCCCGAAGGAAACAAGGCAGCACTCACTTCAGTTGCTTTTCTGCTTTCATTTCCTGAGGCTGGCAAGGCTCTGAGTGCCAAAAGTAGGGAATTTTCCAGTGTCCCCTGGGAGAATAACAAGCCAGGTGCCGGGTTGGGGGAGGGGAGCGGAGTTGGGCTGAGTTTTGGAGCAGAGTTTCTCAAGGTGGTTAAAGCATCCTGGATTTCCTGGCTTGGGCCCAGATCATGCCTCCTCTGAGCCCACTGAAGGGCAAGTGGACCTGCCTGGGGCAGGCTACCCTTGGGGTCCCCAGGGCAGCGAGGAGCCCATAGTCCAGAGCTAGGTGCCAGCGGCTTCCTGCCCCCTCCTGTGGTGCCCGACAAGCAGTGACCTCACGGTAGCTTCTCTGTCCGCAGGAACATCCCTGAAGAATGCTGGGAACTGCCTAAGCCCTGCAGTCATCGTCGGCCTCTTGAAGGAGGCTTCCAAGCAGGCGGATGTGAACTTGGTGAACGCCAAGCTGCTGGTGAAAGAGGCTGGCCTCAATGTGCGCCGCCCTCCCTCGTGCTGCGTCCCTGTCCCTGTCAGCACTACCCTCCTCCCCACAGTTCCAGAGCCCGTTCGCTGAGCAGAGGCCTAGGTGCCAGTCTTGCACCACCCTGTCCACCTGTGAGGGGTAGCTGCAGTGTCTTCATCTGCAAAACGGAGGCACTGCCTGGCCCCGAGTGTGGCTGGCGACACTGCTTTGTGTGTGAGTGCTGTGGGAACGAAGCCGGTAGCGGTAGCAGCGTCCCCATCTCACGGCCAAAGGAAATGACAAGCCAGTGTGTCTGACTCTACCCAACTCCCCTTGGGCTGCTCATGCCGTAGCTCCCAGGTTCCCGACGCACTTGCAACCTCTGGAGAAGCAGCTCGTCCCGCCTTTCCCTCTGGTTCTCTGCTTAGATCAAAGTCTGTTGCTCAGCCAGTGGGAGCCGGCAGGAGGGACAGGCATGAGAGCTGCCGTGTCCTCACCCCCGTCATGCCACTGATGCTGCGCGGGAAGCTGTGTCAGCAGGAGGGGCCAGAGTGGACTCTTCGCAGCGCTGCCTTCCTCCTTTTCTTTCCTCCCTGCTCCCCTCTAAGCCTTTGCCTGTGCCTGGCAGATTCCTTTGCCCGTGCCTGGCAGATTCCTTTGCCCTTCCTTTGAGGAGATCATTGGCTGTTCCAGGAAGCTGATGCCCAGGGGCACACAGCTTGGCCCATTTGCCCTCTCCCTTCTGGTCCTGAATTACTGAGCACGTTATCCAAGCTGGAGCCCTACGTCCTACCAGCGGGTGATTTGGCGAAGGGGAGGGTGGGCACGGTGCAGCCAGGAGGGGTGACTGTCGCCTTGCCTCTTTCATGCAGGTCACCACCTCCCACAGCCCTGCGGCACCAGGGGACCAGGGCTTCGGGGAATGCCTCCTGGCCGTGGCCCTGGCAGGCACCCCTTACCAGGCCATGGGCTCAGTCCAGGGCACCACACCTGTGCTGCAGGGGCTCAATGGAGCTGTCTTCAGGCCCGAAGTGCCTCTCCGCCGGGGCCTGGCCCTGCTCCTGTTCCGGACTCAGACCTCCGACCCTGCAATGCTGCCCACCATGATTGGTGAGCAGGGCCCTGGAAGGCTGGCTGGTGCCCTTGGGGCTGGGGTGGGGTCTGCCCTGGGATTGAGCTCCACCCACCTTCCTTCAGCCCCTGTTCATGCCCTAGGGTGTGTCTGTATCTGCACCATGCAGAGGGTCTGTCCTGCCAGTTTTCAGAACATTCAGGGAGTGGGTACTCAGTTCAAAGAGAGAAAGTGCCTTATCCAGGATCACAGAGCAGCATGGCAGGGTGGGCCCAGAGCCTCTCTTCCTGCCCAGCTGTGGGTCCCCAGCTCGCCGTGTTAAATACACCGGACCTGCCTGTGGAGCCGTAGCCCAGGAGCTCGGACATTGAGTGCAGGTTTCTTACTCCTCCTGCCTGTGGCCGGCCCTGGTGGCCAGCCCAGCTGCAGGAAAGGTGCAATGCCTCCAGCCACGGTGGGCCTGCCCCAGTGTCCTGGGGCTTGGGCCGCTGGGGCTTTTGGAGTATGTCCGCGTTTGGCAGAGGGTGTGCTTTCAAATGCTGAATGGCCTGATTTCACCATCCTTGCTGGCTGCGCAAGGGACCTTTCCTGCTTTTCTCCCTCGCTGTTGGCTGGATAAAACTAGCAATCAGCAAGTCGAGAGCTACAGCTGATGGTCATGGTGTTCCCAGACAGTCGGGAGTATCAGTGGAAGCTGGGCAGATGCCCATCTCCCAGTTGTTGCTCTCCCATCTCAGCTCTTTGACTCTGAGACCATCGTCCCGTCATTGCACCTTTGATCACAGAAGCCTAGAACTTCTGACTCTGCTGCCAATCCCTCGCTCCTTTCCCCCCCATGCCCTGTGCCAACCAGGAGTTTCTTCTGTTTCCAGGTCTCCTGGCAGAGGCAGGCGTGCGGCTGCTGTCCTACCAGACTTCACTGGTGTCAGACGGGGAGACCTGGCACGTCATGGGCATCTCCTCCTTGCTGCCCAGCCTGGAAGCGTGGAAGCAACATGTGACCGAGGCCTTCCGTTTCCACTTCTAACCTTGGGGCTCACGGGTGCCCGCCTCTGGGGCTTTTCTGAAGAAACCTATCCACTGTGATCAATACGGAGAGAAGATCCACATTCTTGGGCTGAACACAGGCCTCTGACACTGCGTACGTGGCACTCGTCTGACCCTGTAGTACAGCAATAACCATCTAATAAAAACCCTACCAGCAACTCCCGTGTCTTTGTGTGGTCATTACCCTAAAGCACCACCAGAGGGCAATCACAGGCAGACGTAGGGCTTGGCTTAGACTGCGGGAGGATAGCGGGGGTAGGGGAGATTGGGAAGAGCAAATGGCTTGGGTGTGGGTTCTTTGAAGCTGATCCTTCTCTTACTGTCTAAGGTTACTCAGAGGCACTTTTACTGGAACAAAGCTCAATGTATCTCCCAGTGCTACGGTATTTCAGATCCCTTCCTTCTGGGAATATGCATGCACATTAATAAGTAAGATTCAACAAACAAGCCCAGCATTATATACCAGGCACTGGACTAGGTGCTTTAAGAGGAGAATTCAAACCTGACCCTTTCTTCACAGAAGTCTGTAGGAGAGAGAGACCATGCAGAGGCCACTGGAAGCAGTGAGGGTTGCTACAACAGAGGTGTATAGGGAATTCTCTTGAGTCCAGAGAAGGAAGTAATTTGAGCTAATGATGTTGATGTTTCAGGAGGTGTTTAGAAGGATTTCATAAGGGAAAGAAAGTGTCATATCATGGGGGCATGAGAATATTTGGCAGGTTCACAAGCAAGTTCAGTATGGGTTGGGGTGAACGTGTCACTTTTCTTTGAAAGATGATTTTCATGAAAAATAAGGCTGAATGGTGCTCTACCCAAAATGCTCACTTCAGGGAGCTTCTTCCCCATTAATAGGGGATGATCCAGTCTTCCTGTGTGCCCAGTGGTGTCTGTTTCTGAGATTCCTGGCCTGGTTAAGAAGGCCGGCCATGAGGCAGCTGCTTGGCACTGGCAGAGGCGAGGCCAGCACTCTGGCCTCCTTAGTTCTGCGATGGAGCCAGGCATTGATAGGAACTCCAGCAGTAAGGGCTGTGCTAGCGTCTGCAGCGAGCTCAGAGGGGTTGGCCTTGCTGTGGCTCACTTTGAAGGGAGTGGGCCT
The DNA here is from genome assembly GCA_963574635.1 of Cheracebus regulus. Classification (NCBI taxonomy): domain Eukaryota; kingdom Metazoa; phylum Chordata; class Mammalia; order Primates; family Pitheciidae; genus Cheracebus; species Cheracebus regulus. Next base: position 12,038 of record CAUYQU010069621.1, read on the forward strand.
GGGAGTGAATGCCATGGTCAACTATGGATAGCTGTCTGACTGGGAACGCAGGATTGAATTCTCCTTTGTTTCCTCATCTGTGGGAGGGCTACTGGTGTCTCTCACAACTGCAGTGAGAATTGACCAGATTAAGAAGTGACTGATGGGACGTGCCAGGAGCACTTGGCGAACGTTGGTTTCTTCATCCTATGCACTTCTGAGAGCAGGCAAACAGGTCCGCTATTCCTTACTTGGAGCCAACCACATGAACCAAAGAGCTCTTTATGTCACTTCATTGCAATTGCGTTCAGCCAGATCTAGACACCGGGTGTCCCGACAGCAGACAACCTATTCTCTTCCATTGGAAAAATACCTGTGCCTCTCATGGCATCTGCTGAGGTCACCTGAGTGCACTGACAGCTAGAAAAACAGGCTGAAATTGATGAAGTTAAAAATTCAGTTAAAAATTGAGCTCAATTTTTAGCCTCTCAGCCTCCTTCCTCATAAACCCCTAGACAAAATATGTTCTCTGCACTAAGGCGGTCAGAACAGTACTAGAAACCCAGATTACTTGAGCACTTCAAAATATCTTCCTAGACTGGGCCATGAAAGACGATGGCATGGGATAGTCTCATTGTGTCACGTGTCCCATAGCCGTTCACATGACCTCTCCCAAACGTACATGGCAGGATTAGTTGTAAAATTCAGCTGGTTTCTTTAGGAACCTCCATAATATTTTTCATAATAACTGCATCAGTTTGCATTCCCATCAACAGTCTAGAAAGGTTCCCTTTTCTCAACATATTCACCAACACCTGCTATCTCTCGTCTTTGGTAACAGTCATTCTGAGGTGTGGAGTGGCATCTTACTGTGCTTTGGATTCGCATTTCCCTGATGACTAAGTAAGTAGGCAAGATGCAGAAAGAAGACTACTGCATGTGCTCACTTACATGTGGAGTCCCAAAAAAGGAAGAGGCCAGATATATCGAGATAAGGACTAGAAAAGTGGTTGAGAGGGGTGTCCAGGGAGATAGAGGTCAAAGCATGTGAAGTAGAAAATACATAGAATGAGTAAGTCAAGAGATCTAATGTACAACATGAGAACTATAGTTAATAATAGTGTATTGTACTGAGGATTTTTCCTAAATGAGTAGATTGCAGCTGCCTTGCCGTGGTGGAGGGGATCAGCAACTTTGTAAAATAATGAATGTGTTAATTTCTTCCATCATAGTAACCACTTTACTACATATATGTATCTTACAACATCATGTTCTATCCCTCAAATATACGCAATCAACTTTTTGAAAAATCCAGCTGGTGCTAGAGGGAGGGTGCCATTGACTCCCTCGTGTTCTCTGTGGCATGTGGCATCTCTTCACTGACCCTTTAGAGAAGAGGGCCATTCTTGTGCACGTAGACCCCTTTAAAGAAGAGGTTCATTCTTGTGTATGTTGACTCCTTTAGAGAAGCGGTTCACTCTTGTGCACGTTGACCCCTTTAGAGTACAAGTTCATTCTTGTGCACGTTGGCTGGGAATTAGAGGCTGGCTGTGAGCTCAGGGCAGAGTCAGGGCAAAAGCTGGCCCACATGCAGAAGCTGCCTCAGCGTGCTGACTCCTGAAGTGTGATGAGTGTGTGCGCTTAGAGCCTGGGCATCCTTTGCATCAGTTTTAAGGTCACACATTGAGTATTCCTGTTTGAATGCGTGTAACATAGCCCAATGTTTGCCTAACCTGCCATCCTCTCTCCTGCCCTAGGTCACCCTGTGTGAATTTTTGCCCACAGGAAAGTCTTTATGTGCATGATATCTGCAGACTTTAGGATGAAAATGTTGACAGAGCCATGGACAGCTCATTCCCTCGTGTGCTGACCTTCCGTGGGGGCGAGGGCTTTGCTCAGAGCCGGCAGGTATCAGTGTCCCAGAGCTGCCAGAGGAAAGCCTTGGGTTGAGTAAAAAAGTTGGTGAATAAGGGAAGTTGGAGGGAGCCAGGGACCCCTGCATGTGCAATGGTGGCAATGACTAATGCCATCCTGAGGGCCCTGCGGGTAGACCAGAGCTGATGCCCAGCTGGTGTACGGGGTGTGGGCAGAGTCCATTCAATTTGTCAGCTTCTGACAACTGAGGGTTGAATATATCCAGTATCATCCCATCTGTGTTCAAATGCCTTGCGAATGGAGGGAGGCCTGGCCTCTGAGGCAGGGAGTGTGGGATGTTCTGGTTGCTGAGGCCGACTGAGGCTGACGGAGGCAGTTTCAGCATCAACACTGCACAGCGAGCTCCTGTGTGAACAGGCCAGGCCCCATGCCGTTTGTCTCCAGAGCTAAGATTACTGCTGGTTTTTCTCCCCTGCACACAGATACCACTGCAGAGATCTTACGAAGGGCACATGTTGTCCTGCTAGGGATGCCAATCAGGTTGGGGGCCCCTAAACATCCTGCCGAGGTTCTGGCAGCCGGAGGGTAGCAGAGAGGAGCTGCGCAGCTGCAGCTGGTGTGATGAGTAGCGTTTGGCAGGCACCTTGAGAGAGGCCTGGGAAGGCAGGCAGCTGATTCTAGATTCGCTGCACAAATCAGGGCTGATCTGGGATTTGCTGGTGTTGGTCGTGACATGAACAGCCTTGAGCAGAACAATGAATGGAACAGGTCCAGTTTCTCATTCCTGCGGGGCCCCCTCGCTGGCCCCCACCGCCTCTGTTCCCCGTCCATGGAAAGGATCCCTTCTCTTTTCCAAGGTGCCTTTTCCTCATGGGGTGGCTGAGGAAACTTTCTAAAAGGAAATGAATGGCAACACCTGGATAGTTTCCCTGTCCTCCCACTCCCCTCCTCAGCTCAATGCCCATCTCTGGGAACCATTGCTATTTTATAAGAGGACCCCAGAAGAAGGAGTGCCCTCACCCAAGGGGGAAAGATCCTCTCATGGAATAATTTCCTGCCATTAAAATTTATTTCTTTAATTTTTGGCTGCAGAAGGCAAAAACTCGTTAACCTTCACTCTGTGTTTATTTGTTCAAATGGCAGTGGCCAGGAGTGACCAAGAAGATCTCAGGTACAGCTCCTGCTGGCCTGTGTGCTGCTCTCTGCACGGCGTCTTAGCTCAGGGAAGTGGGCTAGGGAAGCCGTGTTCTACCATTCTGATTTGCCTTGTATGTGTCATAGTACTTAGCCTGTGGCAGAAATAGAATGGAATTGCAAGGGGAGAGAGGCAGGCTGTGATGCGAGGACCAGCCCTCCCATCCAGGGGCTCTAGCAGGGCTGCCGAATGTTACCTGGGTTTGTATTCTGAGTTCCAAGAAACACAGGAGTCATTTCCTCTTTCTCTCTTTTTAATTGCCATATATTAGCTTAGAACAAGAGACAAAATTTGGAGATTCACAGGAAAGCTTAAGAAATGAACAGAGATATAATAGCACAGAAATTTAATAATATTAGTAATAATAAAGTTATAATACATGACAGGAAAGTTTATCTGGATCTTGAAGGCAACAGCTGATCTGCACATTTCTGGAGGCCAGTGATTCAGGAAGAAGTCTTCTCTCCATTGCTCCATCTTGCTCTTTCACAGAGGACCCCTAGTCCATAACACCATAAGCCCAGGACAGTGATTGCAGCAGGGAAAGGAATGAAGGCCCGCTAGGGGTGGCTTCTCACTCTACAGGGCTGATGCTTATGGGGCCACTATGTCGATTCAAATTCATTTAGCAGCTAAGAGTGAGATCTTAAAAATAGGATGCACGGGCAGAGCTCTGCTAGCACTGCTTTCGCAGGAACCTTTCCACGGACCTGCAGAATTTAAATAAACAGAAGATCATTGAATCATAGGTCTCCTCGTGGGAACGCGGCCCCCAGTACCTGCCTCTTGCCCTGGGTGTGGCTGTGCAGAGGGGCTTCCTAACTGCACCTGAGGGTGCTTCCACTCTGCACCCAGTGCCAAGCCTCGATGCCTGAGGGATCCGTGCCCAATGCTACTAGAGCCACCCTGGGGTGGGCAGGGTCTCCGTCGCACATCTTCCTGTGAGAGGAGAGCAGGAGGAGCAGGCCAGGGTGCTGCAGAGACCCGCGGAGCTCCACAGAGCACTGCGTCGACACAGCCCTTCATGTCTGCTAAAATACCACTGTTGGAAGTTCACTGCTCATATTAATAATGATAATAAGCATGAGAAAAGTTCAACAGTTTAGGCTTTTCTTTGCAGGTATAATGCTGCCTAAGCACTTATGACAAGGTTGTCTACCATGAGACGGAGGGAGCCCGACATGGAAATTCTCCCTTAAAAATCCCAAATTCCTCTTTCTGTCTCCCTCTCCCTCTGACTTTCTCCCCTATCTCTCTCTCCCTCCTCCCTATTTCTCTCACGCTTCTTCTGATGACTGAACTAAGTTGACACATTTAACAGCCCCTCTTTGCTACTGATTTGCCCTTAAGAACTGTATTTCCAGCATGCACACTGGCTCCCAGGTAGCACCGCAGTCCTCAGGGCCTGCTAACTGAGCTGGCCCTCTCAACGGCATCCTGGGGCCCTCAGCCCGCTTTGTCCACCTCTCCCGGCCCTAACAACACCTCGGCTGCAGCAGCCTCGCAGCTGCAAATGTCCCCGTGGTGAGGACTGAAGCCAGGGCCCCTCTCACTGCATGTCCGCTTCCCCTTAAGGGGCTGCATCTGTGCATGTCCATCACCCACTGACTTTCTCCCTCCCTTCCTCTGCTCCTTTTCTGCCTCAGCATACCTTTTTCTTCTTCCCTCTCCATCTACCAAAAGGAGGGGGAAACCTTGAAAACTTGAACATGGAGACTGTATCAATTAAGATTTATAGTCTGTAAAATAAATTTCTTCTCACTCTGTCATTCTGCTTATCCTACCCTATTTGGTCTACTGAAGGCAGCTATCTGGGTTCATACAAGATTCTCTCTTTTTTTGTTTTTTTTGATTTATTTATTTTTATTTTTTTTATTATTTATTTATTTGTATTGCATTTTACGTTTTGGTTTACATGTGAAGAACAGGCAAGATTGCTGCATAGGTACACACATGGCAATGTGGTTTGCTGCCTTCCTCCCCTTCACCTATATCTGGCATTTCTCCCCATGTTATCCCTCCCCAACTCCCCACCCCCCACTGTCCCTCCCCTAGTTTCCCCCCACAGACCCCAGTGTGTGATGCTCCCCTCCCTGTGTCCACGTGTTCTCATTGTTCAACACCCACCTATGAGTGAGAACATGCGGTGTTTGATTTTGTGTTCTTGTGTCAGTTTGCTGAGAATGATGGTTTCCAGGTTCATCCATGTCCCTACAAAGGACGCAAACTCATCGTTTTTGATGGCTGCTGCTTAAAGAAATTAAACAACCAGGCCCAGGACAAGAATAAAATGAAAAAGAAGGCTTTTTCACTAACCTGAGCTAACCTGCTGAATAAAATTGCTTAGGCAGTCAAGAATTCTCTAGTACATGCCCAGCACCAGAGCCCAAGATGCAGATTATATCTGATTTATAAAACATAACTTCAGGAAAGGTGATTCCATTAAAATTCCTGGTATATTTGCCAAAGTTTAGACTCTGTCATTCCTGGGAGAAGTCCAAGGAAGGCAGGTATTTACGAAATCTTATTTTTGTATCTTACTACTTGCTGATGGTGCCACGTTTTCCTAACTTCAGTTACAGCACATTGATTTTTATGTTCTGAACTATCTAATCCTCACAGACAGAACAGCATGGCAGAAATTCAATTACATTTTAAATTGATAACATACTTTGGGCCAAAGGATAGAACCATGTCTTGGTTGCCTCAGAAGCGGCACATCCCTAGGAATGTAGAAGAGTTAAGAAAGGGTCCTCCATGTTGAAACAATATGTCCTACTAGTTTAGAGATACCTTGGCCCGATTTAAGACTGAAACAAGAGTGGTTTATATCTTAGTTCATACAGAATTGCTGTTGTAATTATTAATAAAAAAAACACTTTAGCTCATTCATCACCAAATACATGCTCCACTAATGGACCCACTTATTTCTAAAACTTAGAAATAGTAAAGCGTAACTTTTACTCTTCCTCCCTACCAGTGTTAAATATCATTGCCACCTGGTACCGTGGCACATGTTATTCTCAGTTCTACCTCCAATTCTAGGTATTTATCTTTCTTTCAGTCCCCAGGTAAAGCAAACAGCCCAAAGGTAAATAAAATAATGTTAAAAGGCAATATTTCCTTTTTATTTATTTTTTTTTCCTTAAAACTGAGTTCTGCCATTCTTACCATAAATACTACGTATTTCCTGCAAACTAGAACATGCTGTGGATATTCAGAATAGTCATTGGGTTAAAATTGCATATATAAAATGTCTATCTCTATATATCACTACCCACCTCAGCTGATATCATCCTTGAGAATGAACAAAAAGAATAAAATGTCCCTATCCTTGTATTAATATACCTATTGTCACCATGGCATTTCAGTAATGGTAATTCCCTTCTTATTACTGTGATGAAACCCATAATATAATAGAAAGTTAGAGTTTTGAGGTTTTGCTATCAAATACCTTCCTTCAAAAAGGTCAAGTAATCTTTCTAAGGTTACAGAGAAAAAGTCTGAGTTATCTGGCTCCCAGTCTAGGGCTCATTTAATTACATTATTTTCCATCACAAAATATTTAGCAGTTAACTAATTTAGAATTCATGAAAATTTCAGGCTACATATTATTCCATTAAAAACTCTCAGCCTGACTTCCCTCAGGCTACTTAGTAAATGGAAATACTTGCTGGTTTTCTCATTTATTCATGCATTGATGCCACAAATATTCATTAATCCACAATCTATGAGACAAAAATTACGTTTGTGATACAGAAATGAGTAAAGCATATTCCCTTGTTCTATGTATATTTCCTGATAAATAAAATGGTTGCTTCATTTAATTTTTTGCCACCAGCTTTTTAAGCTACTCTAGTAAGAGGAAGCCAAACACCTAAACATAGGATTTTTCAAAGTTCCCAGAATATTATTTTTCTTAATCCACTTTAAGTGGCTTCCTCTTGGTAGAGGAGCTAATGTCAGACTAACCAAGAGGCACTATGAAGAATGCAGAAAAATATAAAGAGCTATGTGTAGGCCTCAGAAAGACATAAAAAGCTAAAACTTGAGGGATAACATTCTAGACAGAAGAAAAACACATTAAGGTGATCTGTGCATTCTTAGTAAATGTTTCCCTTAAGACATTTTCCAGTTAACTGTGTGGTATATATGGAGGCTTAACAAGGTGCTAGATTATGTGTCATTGTCACTGATATTTGAGATTGTGTCAATAGTGTCAAGTAAGAAGATAAAGGGTGAGGACTGAAAAAAATCAGTAAAAGCTGAGAACCTCCCAAATTTAACAAAAGACAGAAGCATAGATTCCAAAACCTAAGTGAATCTCCAAAAAGGCTACTGTATGCTTCCAGCCCTGGCTCCCATAGCTGCACATGAATGCACACTTTGAGTTTAACCCTGGAGGTACCCATACACATACAAACAACCTAACCCCGGTCACCAGCCCAGATGGCTTCTGTAATGGTGTACATGCAAGCTGACAGATCCCAATGTCATATTTGCACCCATAGTCAGGCCCAACCCCTGCCTTTGACCTCAGTCTTCATCACCATGTGCGAACCTATAGCTGGCCTCTGCTGCCATGGATGTGCCTGCAGATGACTTCTGGAGTGAAGCATGTGCACACAACTGACTCTGGCCTCCACTGTAACTGGACCACTAGACAAAGAAATACAGATGATAATCCCCCTAACAAACTTCCCAAACTCTGCAACATCCCCACAGCTCTTACAACCAAGGTCCATGCAGATATCAACATCAGAGACCCCAGTTGCTTAAGCTGACAAAACTCAGTGCCCCACCCCTAGAACTGGAGCCACTGTGCACACCCATACTTGGTGCCTCACACAAGTAGAAACAGTACCATAGCATTCCTCAGTATGTCTCGCCTCCACTACTTCTCAGGTGAAGGTTTTTCCTAATCAGAGTCAGTCCATAAAGTCTGAAAGAAGCAATTGCTTCTTCATATTCACAGACACTTGCATACAAATACAAGGATCAAGAAGAATCAGAAAAACATGACACCACCAAAATCACAATAAACTTTTAGTAACTGATTCTAAAGAATTGGGAATACACAAATTGCCTGACAAAGAATTCAAAATAATTGTTTTAAAGAAGCTTAGAAAATTATAAGAGAATAGAGATTTTAAAAGTAATGTAGACAGAAAAACAATGCAAGAAAAAATAAGAAGCTAAACAGAGATTGAAAAAATTACAAAATAAAAGTTTTGAGGCTGAAGAATACAATGACTGAACTTAAAAAAAAAACACAACAGCAAGTTTCAATAGGAGATTAGATGAAGTAGAAAAATAATTAGTGACCTTGAAGACAGATCATTTGAAATCATGCAGAGAAGAAAAAAATAAAAAATAATGAAGAAAGCCTATGAGATCTGTGGAATAACATAAAAGAGCCAATTTTCACATACTAGGAATTATAGAAGCAGAAGATAAAAAGAAAACAGAAAATTTATTTAAAGAAACAATGGTTGAAACCTTAAATCTAAGAAAAGATACATTAAGGTACACAAAGCTTAGAGGTCTCCAATCAAATTCAACAAAAAGAAGAGTTTACCAATACAAATTATTAACAAATTAACAAATATCAAAGACAAATAATTCAAAGGAGGAAGAGAAAAGAAGCATACTAAATACAAGAGAGACTCAATATGGCTATCAGAAGGTTTCTCAGCAGAAATCTGGCAGACCAGGAGAGCTTGGGAAGATTTATTCAAAGTGCTGAAAGAAAAAGAAAAAAAAAAAAAACGACAACCAAGTGTACTTTACCCAGAAAAGCTGCCATTCAAAAGTAAAAGTGGAATAAAGACTTCCCAAGACAAACAAAAGCTGAGGGAGTTCATCATCACTAGATCTGTCTTAGAGGAAATGCTAAAGGTAGTTTTTTAAGCTGAAAGAAAAAGATGCTAACTAGTAACATAAAAGTATAAGAATCACTGCAAAAGTAAGCACACAGTAAAACTTAAAATATTATAGTTCTATAATTATGTTCTATCAATCTAGTATACAGGTGAAAAGATAAATCTATTAAAAGAAACTATAACTACAATAATGTATTAAGGAATACACTTTATATAGTGACTTAAAGTGTGGCATCAAAACAAAATGATCAAAAGAGTAACAATGTAGGGTTTTATGCAATCAAATTTAAGTTGTTATAAGCTTAAAATAGCCTAATTTGAGAAAAAAATGTTTTATGTAAGTTTCATGGTAATCACAAAGCAAGAACCTATTGTAGATACACAAAAGATAGAAAGGAATAAAAATACACTACTACAGAAAATTGTCAAACCACAAAGAAAGATAGCAAGAGAGAAAGAGCGAAACAAAGAATCTACAAAATAGCCAGAAAAGAATTAAATGCCAGAAGTAAGTGCTTACCTATCAATAATTATCTTGAATGTAAATGGATTATATTCTTCACTCAAAAGACATGAAGTAGCTGAACAGATTTTAAAAAACCAACACCCAACTTTATACTGCCTATGAGGGACTCATTTTACCTTTAATGACACATATATACTAAACATGAAGGGAAAGAAAAAGATATTCCATACAAATAGAAACCTAAAGAGAGAAGAGGTAGCTATACTTGTATCAGACAAAATAGACTTTAAGTCAAAAAAATGTTAAAAGAGACAAAGAAAGTAATGACATAATAATGAAGAAGTCAATTCATCAAGGGGATATAACAATTGTAAATCTATATGCACCCAATATCAGAGCCTCTAAAGATATAACGCAAATAATGAAAGATCTACATGGAGAGATAGGCACAGAAAGACAAATACTGCATAATCTCACTCAAATGTAGAATATAAAAAAGTTATTCTTACAGAAGTAGAGATTATAATGGTGGTTACCAGAGGCTGCACTAGTTACAGGCAAGTGGGGTTTGGGGAGATATTGATCAAAGGATACATAATTACAGTTAGGAGGAATAAATACAAGAGCTCTATTATACAGTATGGTGGCTATAGTGAATGACAATATATTGTATTCTTAAATAATGCAAAAAGAATGAGTTTTAAGTGTTCCTGACATGAAAATATAACTGTGTAAGGTAATGCATTTGTTAGTTAACTAGATTTAACCATTCCACAGTGTATATGTACTTCAAAACATTATATTGTACATGATAAATACGTAATATTTTACATCAGTTTTTTAAAAATAGTTAAAAATACACAATGGGAAAAAAGGTATATTCTCTTAGATAAATTGATATTGAGAAAACTGGATTTCCACATATAGAGAATAAAATTGGATCCTTATCTCAGAATGTATACATTATGTAAACTTAAAATGTATTAAAGAATTAACTTCTTCCTGTTTCAGTCTTGGGAGGGTGTATGTGTCCAGGAATTTATCCATTTCTTCTAGATTTTCGTTTATTTGCATAGAGGTGTTTATGGTATTCTTTGATGGTTGTTCATATTTCTGTGGGGTCAGTGGTGGTATCCTCCTTATCATTTCTGATTGTGTTTATTTGGATCGTCTCTCTTTTCTTTTTTGTTAGTCTCACTAGTAGTCTATTTTATTGATTTTAAAAAAAACCAGCTCCTAGATTCATTGATTTTTTGAAGGGTTTTTTGTGTCTCTATCTCCTTCAGTTCCGCTCTGAGCTTAGCTATTTCTTGTCTTCTGGAGCTCTGGAATTTGTTTGCTCTTGGTTCTCTAGTTCTTTTTGTTGTGATGTTAGGGTGTTGATTTGAGCTATTTTTAGGTTTTGGGTGTGGGCATTTAGTGTTACACATTTCCCTCTTCATACCACTTTAGCTGCATCCCAGAGATTCTGGTACTTTTTCTCTTTGTTCTCATTGGTTTCAAAGAACTTCCTGATCTATGCCTTAATTTCATTATTTGCCCAGGAGTCATTCAGGAGCAGGTTGTTCAATTTCCATGTAGTTGTGTGGTTTAGAGGGGGCTTCTTAATCTTGAGTTCTAATTTGATTGCACTGTGATCTGAGAGACTGTTATGATTTCAGTTCTTTTGCATTTGCTAAGGAGTGTTTTACTTCCAACATCACTGATCATCAGAGAAATGCAAATCAAAACCACAATGAGATACCATCTCATGCCAGTCAGAATAGCAATTATTAAAAAGTCAAGAAACAACAGATGCTGACAAGGTTGCAGAGAAATAGGAACACTTTTACACTGTTGGTGGGAAGGTAAATTAGTTAAACCATTGTGGAAGACAGTGTGGCAATTCCTCAAAGATTTAGAACCAGAAATACCATTTGACTCAGCAATCCCACTACTAGGTATATACCCAAAGAAATATAAATCATGCTATTATAAAGATACATGCACATGTATGTTCATTGCAGCACTATTCACAATAGCAAAAACATGGAATCAACCCAAATGCCCATCAATGATAGACTAGATAAAGAAAAATAGACACCATGGAATACTATGCAGCCATAAAAAGGAAAGAGATCATATCCTTTGCAGGGACATAAATGAAGCTGGAAGCCACTATTCTCAGCAAACTAGCACAGTAACAGAAAAACAAAGACCCCCTGTTCTCATACGTGGGAGCTGAACAATGAGAACACACGCACACAGGGAGGGGGACAATACTTACTGGGGCCTGTTGGGGGAGGGTGGAGGAAGGGGAGCATTAGGGAAAAGAGCTAATGCACGTTGGGCTTAATACCTAGGCGATGGGTTGATAGGGTGCAGCAAAGCACCATGGCACACATTTACCTAGTTAACAAACCTGCACATTTTGCACATGTACCCCAGAACAAAAAAAAAAAAAACAAAAACAACAAAAAAGAATTAAATCTACGCCCTGAAGCTGTAAAACTCATAGAAAAAAACATATGGGATGGTGAACCACAGTAAAACCATGAACTAACACATGCCTGTAATCTCAACAATTTGAAAAGCTGAGGTGGGCAGATGACCTGAGCCCAGGAGTTTGAGACCAGCCTGGGCAACATGGCAAAATCCTGCTTTAGTAAAAAAAATATATAAAAATAATTAGCTGGGCATGGTAGTGCATGCCTGTAGTCCCAGCTACTTGGAAGGTTGAGGTGGGAAGATCACCTGAGTCTGGGGAGGTCTAGGCTGCATTAAGCTGTGATCATGCCACTCCACTTCAGTCTGGGAGACAGAGTGAGACTCTGTCTCAAAAATATAAATAATAAATAAATAAATAAGAAAACATAAAAAAAAGTTCCACAGCATTGGCCTTGGCAATGATTTCTTGGCTATGACCCCAGAATCACAAACAACAAAAGCAAAAAGAGATAAGTTGGGACTACATCAAACTAAAAAGCTTCTTGATAGTCAAGGGTATAATTAAAAGAGTGAAAAGGCAACCTATGAAATGGAACAAAATATTTGCAAACCATGTATATAGTAAACGGTTAATATCCAAATTATATAAGGAACTCCTTCAAATTAATAGCAATTAAAAGGCTGATTTAAAAATGAGCAAAGGACTTTAATAGACATTTCTCCAAAGAAGACATATATAATGGACAATAGTTATATAAAAAGATGCTCGACATCATTTATCATCAGAGATATGCAAATCAAAACCATAATGATGTATAACCTTGCACTTGTTAGAATAACCATTATCAAAACAACAGAAAATAACAAGTGTTAGAGAAAATTGAAACCCTAGTGATGAGAATGTAAAATTGTGCAGCTGCTGTGGCAAACAGCATAAAGGTTCCTCAAAATACTGAAAATAGAACTACTGTATGTTCAAGTGATTGCACTTTTGCATATAGATCCAAAAGAATTGAAATTAGTATCTTGAAGAAGTATTTGCACTCTCATGTTCATTGTAGTGCTACTTACAATAGCTAAGATATGGAAACAACCTATATGTTCGTCAATGAATGTATAAAGCCAATATGGGCAGGGTGCAGTGGCTCATGCTTGTAATCCCAACACTTTGAGAGGCTGAAACTGGTGGGTCACCTAAAGTCAGGAGTTCAAGGCCAGCCTGACCAACATGGAGAAACCCTATCTCTACTAAAAATACAAAATTACAGTCATGGTGCATGCCTGTAATCCCAGCTACTCGGGAGGCTGAGGCAGGAGAATTGCCAGAACCCAGAAGGTGGAGTTTCGGTAAGTTGAGAATGTGCCATTGCACTCCAGCCTGGGCAACAAGAGCGAAAGTCCATCTAAAAAAAAAAAAAAAAAAAAAAAACCCAATGCCGCAAATACAAAAAAAGAAAAAGTATTACGTCTTTTAAATGAACAAAGGTGTGATACAGGCGGCCACATAGAGGGGCCTTTGAGACACCCTCCGCCCTGAAA